>LOJH01042357.1:665-14218 GCA_001685095.1 Ellobius talpinus | reverse complement strand
TCCACCTGCCTCTGCCTCCCGAGTGCTGGGATTAAAGGCGTGCGCCACCACTGCATGCCATAGAAGACCTGTCTTGAATGTGGGTGGCACCGTTCCCAGTGTTGAGGTCAGGGATTTAATAAAAAGGAGCAAGCTGAACACCAGCATCCTTTGATCTCTGCTTCCTGACTGTGGATGTAACTTTAGCAGCTGCCTCAAGCTCCGGCTGCCATGCCTTCCCCGTCATGATGGACTGTTCCCTCAAACTGAGAGCCACAATGAACCCCTCCTTCTTTCCTTAAGCTGCTTTTGCCACAAGAACAAGAAAGGGAACTCACACACTCCAGAGACACACTGGATCCTGGATGATACATGGACCCCTGCTCCAATAGGTTCTTGATCAATACAGAAGACCCCCTTCCTGAAGGCTGTGCCTGGAAAACCCTAGAATCCAATTTATTAGAACACACATGTTATCTTCTCGAGTCTGTTTTTTTGAGGGGGGTTGGTTTTTTTTGTTTTGTTTTTGTTTTTGTTTTTTTTTGTATTCGAGACAGGGTTTCTCAGTAGCTTTGGAGCCTGTCCTGGAACTAGCTCTTGTAGACCTGGTTGGCCTCAAAGTCACAGAGATCTGCCTGTCTCTGCCTCCCTAGTGCCGGGATTAAAGGCGTGCGCCACCACCACCCAGCCCTGAGTCTGTTCTTAAGGCAATATCCAAATGACTTCACAATAAAACTGCCATTTACAGTCCAGACCCCCAGCCCCTCTGCTGCACCTTCCTAACAGCTGATCCACCAGGCGGGGACTCTAGGTCAGTGCAGGAAACTATTGTGGGTAATGCCACCCCTAGGCTGGTGGCCCTGGGTGCTTTAAGAAATGAGGTTTAGCAAACCATGGGGAGAAAGCCAATAAGCAGCATTCCTCCATGGCCTCTGCATCAGTTCCTGCATCTGGGTTCTTGCCCTGTTTGAGTTCCTGCCCCGGTAGAAGTATAAATCCAATAAACCCTTCCCTCTCATATTTGCTTTTTGGTCATGATGAGTCATCACAGCAGTAGTAACCCTAACTAAGACAAATTGGTACCAGGAGTGGGGTATTGCTGTAACAGGCCTGACCATGTTGTTTTGGGCAGTATTGTGGAATGACTTTAGAACTTTGTACAATAAAAGCCATTGAGTGTTCAGTGCTTGGAGAACTATTCTGTGGGAGCCTGGAAGATAAGAGTGTTGAGGGCAAAGATGGTGAAGGCCTGGTTTGTAAAGTTTCAGAAGGAAATGTAAAGGCTCCATCAGAGGCATTTGTTATTTTGATTGAAGATCCTGTGGTTCTGGTTTGCTGGGGCTGAAGAATCAGCTGTGATTAACAAGACACCAGAACTGCTAAAGTAAAGCCTTTGCTCTGCTGGGGCACCCACTGCTGGTCAGCCAGAGCTGAGAAATTAACCGTGACTGAGAAGAGACCAGCATCGCTGAGGTGAAATCTTCTGGGAAGTGTTTCCTGACAGAAGTCAGCACACAGAAGCTGTGCTTCAGAGGTGGTCAAGGTTGGCAGCTGAACTCGGTAGCGGAAGAGTCGCCCAGGTACGAATTTTGAAGGCATGATGAGTCATGCAAAAAAGTTGGTACTTGGCACCATGAAGAGAGCCTGTAAGAGGCTTTTGGTGAAAGTGCAGCCCAGTTGCAGCAGAGGACCCCAGCGTTTTGGAGATGCCAGTACCGTGGGATGATCACCAAGACCAGCAGCAGTAATGGAGTGGAACCTGTAGGTTCCTCCCAACTTGCTTTTTGGTTATGGCGTTTGATCACAGCAATAGCAACCCTGACTAAGACACCTAGGGGAGCCTTCTACATCTCTTCTTGTGTCCTGAAACTCAAGAGGAAGAGGAGAAATGACAGTGGGATTATGGCCCGATTAAGAAAGAGGACAAGATGGGGAACCAGTACTGGCTGAGAAGGTAACAATTATTTTGTGGAGTTTTGATTTCAGTTCCCATTTTATGAAAGCCAGTGAGAGAAATGCCTCCTGGAGGCCCACTGAGGCAGGATAGAAAGACAGAAACTATATGATCGTGGAAAAGGAAGAGAGCCTCCCCCCTCCACACACACATACACAAACGTAATGCCCCAGGAAGTCTGGTTAAAGCCTCTGCTGGCAGAGTATCAAGAATTCCAACACAAGTACCAAGTGTTGAAGACCTTCATGCCTTCCTAGATGGAAACCTGCGATTTTCTAGGAATCTCAGAAGCCAGAAACCTCATTTACTGGGAAAGGGAGAGTCCTGGCCCCTGTGCAGCCCCGTGGCTCCTGGTTCTGATCAGATTTAATCCTACCTATGGCACCTCTAGAGCCTATAACATCACTTGTCAAAAATGAAGAAAAGAAAGAAAAGGTCTCTTAGCAACCCTTAGAAATGTTACCAGAGAGCAACCCGAACGGCATGTATGTCTACCACAAAAATACTTAAGTTGTACTTTTCTCTGAGAAACACACACACACACTTGCACATGTACGCACACACGTGCTCTTGAGTGCACCCTCCTTTCCGCATATCTATCTTAATAAACTTTTAACTCTGCTTTGCACTGGCTCGTTCTGAAATTCTTTCCCAGGCTTGCTGCCAAGTGAGGAGTCCAGACAGCCAGAGGCCAAAGACACTGCAACTGACCACATTCCAGAGTTTGGGGCTTTTCCAAGCCTGACTCACCACCAAGTGACCTGAGAAATACTTAGAGTGAGCGTGAATGCTGCAAGGATGCACGGTGCAGCTCGCTATGCTGTGCCAGCTGCCTGACGTATGACTGCTTCAGAGAGCGGCATGAAGGGCCTACCCGGTGGCACTGGTTCTCAGGGTAACTGAAAGAGGAGGTGGCCTTGACACTCCGAGGCTGGAGATGTCCTGGCCATGATGCCTAGCCCAGCTTGTTTTCTAAACAGTCACAGTTTCCCAGCAAGCCAAACTCAACATTGTTCTGAAACTGTGACAAAATGAGGCTAAGCACTTCCTAATTCACCTGACCATGTTACAAAACACGTTATGGTCATGGCCCAGGCCCTGGTTAATCTAGCAAGCAAGCCATCCATCCCCAACAAGCCATTAAAGCAACAGGAAATAGTGAAAAGTGGAGAAAGGAGATTTATTCAATGTGGCCCCTGCCTTGGGAAGAGGAACAAACAACAGAGCCAGAGACAATGTCCATTCCCCAGTCTGTGCATGGGGTTCTGATACAAGGTTGAGGTTTAAGTAGTGATTAAGAAGTTGATATGGCTGAGAAATCCTGGCCAAGGTATGGTCCTGCCCATTACTGACCTATCATTGTCCTGGTTTCAGCCCTTCCTCCAAAGTAGTCTAACAAGTTGTCAGAACCCAGGGACATCTCTGCCTCTGGCTGACACAGGCTTCAACCTTTTCCTTCTCCTAGGGTAAGATTGTTGGGGAAACTCCAATTCCTTGGGGCTGTTGCTTTAATAATCTGATAGCCAAAGTGTGTGGGGGGTAGTACAGGTGTCTGCAGATCTTCATTCCTGCCAGGATGGCTACAGTGAGAGACAAAACAAAGTCACCATGCCGCTCACACAAAACACCCCTCTCACTGGCCGCAATGATTACCATTGCCTCTTCGTCAACGGCAGCTTTTCCTCTCCCTGTGGGTAAAGTTCTGATAGCTGTAGGCATCTATAAGTAGGTAGGCTGGTAGAGAGAAGGATTGGTATGCCTTTGGCTAGAGATTTGCTATATTTATTCTTAGAATAGGAAAAAACATAAAAATGAGAATATCTTGTTCAAAATCTAAGTTCTTACTGTGTAAAAGTGGAATCCAAGTTGTCACAAGATTTTCTCACGTTCCAGCCACGCTCAGACAGTCGTTTTCCATTTAGGCTGTTGGTCTAGGTTCTGATAGCAAACAGGAAGGAAAATCAGACTAAAGGTTTGTGTCTGATTTGTGTGCGCATTCACTTACAAGGCAGCAATACTAACCATCCTACCACTCCCTGACTCTGTGCCATGCTGCAGATGGACTCAGTGGTTCAGAAATCTAACAGGATACATAATAAGGGGTGATGATTTTGTAAGGTATGTGGCTAGCGTGGTTAGGATATGGCTCATGGTGAGACCTTTAAAAAGCACAGTCTGGGGGGATGATTGGGCCATTGGCGGAACCGCTGTTAGAGGGATCAAGGTCTTTTGGGAGGTCAAGTTACACAGTAGAAAACATCTTTAAAAGGGAGCGGCCAGCCCTCTCCGTATCCATGGCTTCCTGACACCCCAGGTGATTGCTCCCTTTCACACTCACTCCCATCATGACAGGTCCACCATTGCTAATACAGCCAGAGCCTGTACCACGTTCTTCCAGAGTTAAGCTGAGCAAACCCATTATCTTCACAAAGTACTTCACGGGGCTCCGGTGGTGTGTTGGAGTCGTGGGAAATAACAGTGCTTTTCTCTTTGGGTGCTCATTTTTCAGTAACACTTTTATTTTAGTGAGATTTGTACTAGTCTCTCAACCCTACAGATGAGATTTACTGACATACCCAATCAGAGACTTGTCCTGCTTTCTAACAGCTTTATGTTGCCATAGAAACCTCTGCTTTTCTAGACTTCCTCCAAATAGCCCCACAAAAGCCTGTCCCATCTGGGATTCTTTCTAGCATCCTCCTGCCGAGGCACCTCACAGTTCTCCAAGATGTGTGCCCTCTTTCGTCAAAAGGACATGTCCCCGGGGGTCTTGGATGGAAGGACATTCAGTGACAGTGACTGGCTGTGTTCCTGTGATACAAAATGAGATAAGAAGATCACTCAGCACCCAGGCTTCCTCCCACAAACCTGTAGTTCTCATCTAACTGTGAGAAAGGGATCCCTCGAGACAAAACTGTAGAATGCTCTTCAAAATACCTGAACAGAAAATCTCAGAGAACTGTCAAAAATCAACACAAAAAGGGACACCATGAAAAACTGTCACCCTCTGGGGAAGTCAAAGGATCCTCAGGAATAAATCATAATGGGTTATCATCTTAGATGGGATCATGAAACAAGACAGGGACATTGGAAAGACTAACAGAACTGGAATAATGCTGAGAATTTAGCTGATGGAAACAATTGCTTTTCAGAGACCAAGTTGACTTTTTTTGGGTAGTTAAGATGCTCTGTGAGGCAGTGCCTCCCTCCAGCTCGCCCATCATCTGTTCATTCCTTTCTCAGGCAAGCTCACCTTACATTAAGTAACACAATCCCTCCTTCAGGTTCTTGAGAACCCAGAACAAGAGATTCTTGGTTTAACAGCACCACTCTGCTGTAAGAAGCTAGCCAGGTCCAGGTCTCTAGACTCTGACGTCAGTTCCACTAGAACCCCCAAGGTCTGGAAAGTTTCTTAGGAATGAGTAGGGAGATGTTTGGAATGGTTGACCTGCATCCCCTCAGCCAACCCCGGCTGCTGGTCGGACAGCTATCTCATTTGCACGTCATCCTCCCTTATCATTGGTGAGATAAAGAACAAGCTTCTCCTTGAAGAAGCCACACCCCCCACCATCTTGCTTCCCCCTCCAGTGTGGAACAAGAGGTTGTCACCCACACAGGACCACCAGGAAAATAGAGTGAGGGAGGGGTCACATTGTGGAGCTCAGCGAAAGTCTGAGCCTTTCCCCCCCGCTCACAGCTCAAGAACAAGCATGTGTAATTCCACCTCTTCACGAGGAGTTCAGCAATTATTAAAAGAAGGCCACGTGAGTTTATTTATAGAACCATATCTCTGCCGTAACTGTATGGAATTTTTAATGCAATTAACCTGTGTGAATTTTAGATATTTTCTTAAAAAGTGACTTCCATAGGTCATTTAGGGTACCTCCGACTAACTGCAACCTCAGCTATCAAATTATCGTTGTTGCCTAATTTATCATCAAAGACCCGTGAATGCCATTAAAGGTAATTACTGCCTATATGAGTCAGGAATCTTCTACAACTGAAAACACCGAATGCAATTATTTCAAGAGGTCTGTCACGTATGTTGCAGAAGCAAGCTTAACGGAATCACACAGTGTATGTTGTGTTTTACGAGGGCATCTTGGAATTCTCACAGGGCTCCTGGGTTCTCCCAGTAAGACCACTTGGGGTGGTGGGAAGGGAACAGAGAGGCTCCACATCAGGTTTTTTCCTAGTAAAAGTTTCATTCACTTTCCCCTTAATTTGGGGCTGGAACCCCTGAACCATCTCTGCAATGCATTTGAACCACTGAACGATATAAACACACCTTGCTTCTATTTGATTTTGATTGCTTTCTTGGCCTCATTTCCCTGCAGCATTTGTTATGATTGAATAATTTTCAGTTGGGTTTTCTCACCCTGCCTGTGCTAATCTGCTAGCGGTTGGTTTTTACAGCATTGCTACAATCTACTGCCTTGATCTTTTGCTGGAGTTTTAAAGGGGTATTTTATTGCCTGTCATTACCATTCATAGTAGCTTCTGGGCACTGTCATTTCACCAGCCTAATGTGTCATAACACATGCCACTTGCTGGGCCCTCATCTTTGAGAGAGCATCTGTTTTTTTCCCCAGGAGCCACGCTCTCCTCATTCCTTCAGCCACCCTGAATTTTGGCCCAAACTTAATTTTTCATTGGCGATGAGATGTTAAAAGTCTCAAAATGACAGATAATGCCATTTAAGACTGTTATAAACTCTTCAGTGGCTCCTATGATTACATTTGCACAGCCTTTGCCCAAACTACAATGTGACAGTAAAGTCACGTTCTGCACATGGGTGGCTATTTTAGAAATTCCCTAGAAGTGGGACTGGAATGATGAAGACCCAAACCTGCATGTACCATCATTCATTGAGCCCTGAGAGGCGTTATCCTTCCTATCCTTCCATAAAGCACGCGTGGAAGTCTTCCCACACACTCTGTCTTCATGGGGTCGTGGTAGAGGAATGCGGTCCCTCTGATGCACAGACACTTCTGAGCAGGCAAATCGGACCATCGCACCAGGCTCCATCACATCGTGTTCTGCAGTCTGGACAAAGGACTCAGGCAGTACGCTTGCCTGAGCAGGAGCTAGATGGCTTTTGTTGCCTGAGCAACACAGGCAGAGTCCTCACATGCAGGGTTCCACGTTCATTGACCACGGACTACGGGCCAACCATGGAGCTGCCTGCAGCACAGAGATAAGAGGAGGACTTGTTAAGGCATTTACGCTGACACACGTGGGCTTGAAAGTGAGCCTTTCTGTCCTCATTCATTCATTCATTCACAGAGCATTAGCTGACTGATTGTTACAGAGCCCATGCCAGGCTGGGTGGCACAGATACAAAGATGAGCATCACTGAGCCATCATTCCTGCCCTCGTGGAATTAATGCTCTAGTCCTATTTCTCTCCAGGAAAAGAGAGCCCAGGTCACAGCAACGGCCACACAGTTAGCGTGCAGACTTGAAGAGTAGCTTACCAGGAAAGAATCTCTTTATGCCTGTGATGCCCTGATGACCATGGGACTGGCCCTGGGTCATTTGTCCTATCCACTGGCCTCTCACTTGCCTCTCTTCTTCCCTGTTATTCTGAAGTAAACCACTTTTCTTTTCACATGTCACCAAATGAAGCATGCGATTAAATTATTTTTTTCACTGTGTCCTAGGCGAGTGCCAGTCTGTGGTTTTAATCTGTGACAGAACACTGCTTGTTATGTGAGTGGACAAGAGACCAAACACTTTCCCAGGTATTTTAAGATAGTCTGGGCACAGAAATCAGCAAAGAGATTTTTCTAGTATGTATGTGTGTATATATATATATTGATTAAAATATATATAAATTGATTAAAATATATATATTGATTAAAATATATATAAATTGATTAAAATATATATATGATTAAAGTGTGATTGGTCTACCTTCTAGATTAATTTGGGTTTGTTTTTTGTTTTGCTAAAGTTAGCAATATATTGATTAGTCTTCCTTAAATGATAAAGTGGGGGATAGAAAAGTGGCTTAACAGTTAGGAGAACTTGCTGTGCCTGCAGAGGACCTGTGTTCAGTTCCCAACCTCCACACCTAAGCTCAGAGCCACCTATAACTCCAGGGCCAGAGAAAGTGACACCTTCTTCTGAGTTCCACAGGTGCCCTCACAACAAGACACACACCAACAAACATACATGCACCTAAAATTTAAAAAATAAATCTTTAAAAAGGGGTGTGCGTATGATTATGAGGTGAAATAGTTCCCTGGAGTTGTTTAACCATTGCTTCCCTTTAAGAAAAGGAGACAGTGTTGCCTTCCATGGGGGTAGCTGCTAACTTTTAGCTTGGCAGCATCAGAGGCATTTTTAGTTGTTGTGATTGTGGGTGTGGGTGCTGTTGGGATTCAGGAGGTTCAGGCCTGGGGTGCTGTTAAACATCCCATGGTGCACCAGCAACCATCACCACCACTAGCAACAAAGAACAATCTGGCCCCAAATGTCAGTCTTGCAGAGGTTGCCAAACCCTGCTTTCAAACTAACCCACCTCGAGACCAGCTGAAACACGCACCATGCGGGTGAGGTTGCCAAGACCGGAGGAATCTAAGAGAGCAAGTCCAGCATCCTCCTTCTGCTCTTGCATTTCCTTCTTTGTCTGCTTACCCATCATTTAGTTCCCTTGTGCGGCACGGCTTTTTGTGGCTTTTTTATGGATTCAATCCTTAACTATATGAGCTTTTCATTACCCATTCTGAAGTCGTGACTGGTTGTAATGTAAATTACATAACACATCTTTCTGCAGCTTCGGATTCTTCAAGTTAACCCTCCCAGGCTGCTTATCTGTCTTCCACCACCTACCTACGTTTTATGCACTGCGCTTGGCATTCTGGATTGTTCTTTTCATATTAATTTCAATGGTGCCTGGAGGGTCCCTCTCACCATATAATAGGTTGCTTTGTGAGCAATTCCAGTAAGAGAACAATTCCTCGCAAACAGTGAGATATTCTGGAATGTGAAAAAGATACCCTCCGTGTGTCATTCACAATTGTAGTGTGCCACTCTGTTCGCCATTGTAGTGAAATTAAAATGGAAGATGAATGATTTGTTCCCTCTTTCTCTCTGAAAGTATCCCCCACTGTTCCAGGTAATGCTCTCAGCCACTGAAAACAACCAGAACTTGAAAGTTCCCAGTTGGATATAGATGAATATCTATTTTGCACCTAAATTTGCAAGCCATTCAGTATCCCTTGTCCTGAATCATTATTCTCCTCATAATGGACCTCTCATGATTTCAGGTTGTTCCAGTTTGTGATTGACCATTTGAAACACGCAGTTGTTTGTCACATCTGTTGAGCTGTCCTTTCCCTTAGCTCCTCTGCAGTTGTCCCTCCAGTGTAGCCTGCTCTCTCCACGACGTCTGAAGAAGCTGGCTCTTCCCTTTCCACAGGTCCTTGGCCTGGTGGGAAAATTAACGTGACTTTCGGGAACACAATGGTTTTCAGAACATGCTGCCTGTTTGGCAGGATGCGTGGAGTGTTGCAGACCTTTCAAAGATGCCGCGTTTGAAATGTTGGCTTGGAAATCAAGTCTGTTGTTTCTTGAGAGCTGGCTGGTGTCATTGTCCTCTGTCAGAGGATTGCAAAAAAGGCACAGCAAAAGCATAGTTTTGAATCAACAGTCTGATGCTTTTAAGATGGATCTTCCTTTCTGAGAAAACTTGATTTCCATCTTCATGTACAGTTCCTGAGTTTTAATATTTACAACTAACTTTTACCATGGTGAACCAATTAAATTATTAATTATAGAATTGGAGTGGAGTTCCAACACTCCTTTGAGCATCTACATGCTGGTGCTACATCCTCTGATTGGAGCTCCTGGAACCATCCTGGTAGAGATGAGGACATTTTGAAGGCACATATGCCACTCCCTTCAGTTGTTAGACTATTGAAACAGTGGTCCCAAGAAATTAGACTTTCCCCAAAACTTTCATGCTCAGAGAAGGAGAAAGCTGTGCCACCGATGCTGGCCAAGAAAGGATTTTCACACTGCTCTGACAACTTGTCAGACTTCCTTATAGGAGAGACTAGGAGCCAAAGCAATGATGGGTTAATAATGGTAGATGGCACCATACCTTGACTAGAACCAGTAAGTGATGCAAATGTCTTTCCTTCTATTTAAACTTAAACATCTTATCAAAACATGAAGATGAAGATAGAAGAGGTGTCGTTGAACCTCTTTTTTCCTTGTCCCAGTGTAGACACATTGAATAAATTTTTCTCAGCTTCCCACTGTTACCTGTTCCTTTTATTGACTTATAGAGGACAAGTAGCCAAATCTAACTTGTTGGAGATGTCAGGACCCAGACTCTGATGCTAAGGGCTCCAGAAACATTGCCACCTTCATGTGACCGCTCACATGGCTGCTGCTGGACAGCTTCATCCATCTCACTCCTACCACAGCTCCATCGTTCTAGCTTATCCTCCATCCATAGAGATTTGAATAGTCTTCTCAAAACTCTGATCCTGCAAACATCCAGAACAGTAGAGTCTCCATCCTCCCGCCTGTCCACTGGGGTCTTCTGTGGTGTCACCCTAAGCTGCCTTCTTCCTCATCCACCTATTCCAGTCTGATCTTAGCTCCCTAGCCAACAAAATGCCTTTCCCTTCATTACCACTGTTCTTCCCCTAATAGACTTAAACTCCAAATGGAAATTCCAAGGTCACCTTCCTTGTAGCCTCTTGGACTGGAATTCTCAGGTCATCTCTTCTCACTATTCTTCATGAAACTTAGGCCTCCCTCCCCTGGGGCTCACTGGCCGGCAGAGCACCAGGCCTGTGAGAAATTTTTTTTTCAGGAAACAAGATGAAAGATTCCTGAAAAATGATTCCTGAGTTGTCCTCTGTCCTCACCAAGGCTTCTTTTTTAAAAATAGCACCAAGTAACTGGAGGTAGAAGTCCAAGGTCATCCCTGCCTATATTTTGAACCTGAGGCCAGCCTGGACTACAGGAGACCCTATCTCTAAAATATCTCAGGCAAATACATGTTCTCTTATTTGTGATTCTTGGGGTTTATTCAGCTGCATAAAATCAGGTATGGGTCTGTGATATGTGGGGACTGAGGAGACCAAAAAAGGGAAGACAGCAGCAGAGATGTGAGGGAGGATATGCTCATCACACGATGCCTACAGTTGCTTTAAATGCAGCTTAAGAGGGGAATGGTTTATTCTATCCCACAGTTCATGACGGCAGGGAGTCAGAGCAAGGAGCTTGAGGCAGCAGCTACATTGCCTCCATGGTCAAGAAGCAGAACAGAGTGAGCTCAGCTCACTTTTTCCTTCTTATACTGTCCAAATTCCTGGCCCAGGGAATAGCTCCACCCACGGTGGACAAGTTTTTCCACCTTAGTTTACTTCGTCATGGTAATCCCTCACAAACATGACCAGATGCCCATCTCCCGGGTGACTCTCGATTCTGTAAAGCTGATAAAACTATCACAATACATATATGTGTGGAAACTTTAAAAAAACAACCATAAAGAGGAAAAAATTAAGACTATAACAAAAAACCCAGTAAGATAAGATAGTACTTAAAAATTCTCAGCAAATCATCTTTCTTCAACAACACCACAGAACTAGACAAAATGGTCAAAAACAACCCATTTAGAACACTGGCAAATAAGCAAGCATAGCAAACTAAGCAGTGGTTGGAAACTGTTGTCTGTTGGTTTTATCATTAGAGTCTAGATTGTTCAGTGGGATCCTGGGCAGCTGAACCTGGGACTACCGCCCCTCTGTTTCCAGGCTCCACATCAGTTTGCATATCTACCAAGATGCAGCAGAATTGTCTTTCCTTGGGGCAGAGTGCAGATATATCTGCATCCAAGAAATGCTACAAGAAATTCTTCAGATTGTGACTAAACGGACTCTAAACCCAAGTCCATATGGAGAAATCTAAAGCACCAGTAAAGGTAATTAGATAAGTAATTATGAAAGACGGTATAAATTACAAAAGAATAGAAACAGATCTGTTCTTGTTGCCTTCTGTTAATTGATTTAAAAGACAATCGCATAAATAGCAATTATAAAACTATATTATTGAGCTTACAATGTGATGTGTGACAAAATGATAAATGCACACAGGCATGATAGATGCATGAACAGAAATAAAAGATTCCACATGTAATTATGAAGCTGTACAGTAGGATCTATAGCACATACAAATGAAATGTATATGATAATGGCACAAGGAAAGGAGGAAGGCAGAATGCCAGGAAATCTCTATTCAGTACAGAAGAAGGCAATAGGGGCTGGAAGCTGGCTCAGTGGGAAATGAGATGGGAAGATGGAACATAGTAGCCCTCCAGTAGTCCCAACACAACATTCGACTGATCTATAATGATAATAAAAGCCTGGACCTCAGGAGGGGAAGAGGGGCAGGAGAGGAAGATTATGAAAAAGCAGGAGGAATCCTGGCGACAGCAACATTCAATATGTTAAAGGCGAATTCATAAATGGATACATATAATCAGAATAATATGTGTACTATTTTTGTCCAACTCTGTGGTGTATGTATGTGTGTGGATGTGTGTGTAAGTGTGTGTGTATGTACATGAGCATGCATGCCTACACTTGTAGGTGGGCACAGGTGTATGTGGACTCATGTGTACACACCCGAGTGTGAGGGTTGGTATTGGGTATCTTTCTCAATTGCTTTCTAGTTTATTTACTGATGAAGAGTTTCTTGTGGAATGCATAACTCTCTGATTGGGCTAGTTTAGCCATCTAGCATGCTCTGGGAGGTGGAAAGATCCCCAGTTTGCCAAATTGCCATCTGGCCAGTGATCCCCTGGAATCTTCCTGTCTCTGTCTCCCCAAATGATGGGGTAACAAACTCACACCATCACACCTGGCTTTTTTCATAGGTTCTAGGAATCAAATTCAGGTCTTCACGTCTGTATGACATGGCAGATACTTTATTGAATAAGTTATCTCCCCAGCCCTTAAGTAAGGCTTTTAAGGAATGCCCATGAATAAGTTTTACTATGTCCTGTTGTCTACATCCTACCTTCTGCCCCAAACAGTAACCAGAAGGCACCTAGAAGCTACTGTCTACATTCCTTGACATTGTAAATAAGTGAAGGAAGTGGCTGACTACATGAGCTAGGTAACCATTCTACTGTGTATCCTAACATGAGGTCTCGGTAGTTTTATTTCTCTCTGAAAACTGGGTGTGTGGAATTTATATTTTCTATGTTCCTATGTGGGTAGAAACTGATCTCAAGTTTGGTAAACTTAAAATACAAAAGACTGCAGAGATTTTTAATTATTTATAGCTGTAAAATCTGTAACAAACACAGAAATCAGTAGCATGGTCAAATAATGAAGATATTCATTTGTCTGTATGACGTTATCTATGGACTGCTTCTACCACCAAACTACATGTTAAATCAGTAAACTGATCTCCTGCAGACTAAGGTCCACCACAAGTTAATCTAGCATGTAGCATGACTGTGGACAGCTGTTAAGACACACTCTCTCCTAGATTTTCTCTAAAACTAACTGATTGTGATGTTTATTTAAAAAAATAGAACCATGGAGCTAATACCTACTGAGCCCATGATGTATTCTCTAGGCGCCTGTACT
>LOJH01042356.1:0-11838 GCA_001685095.1 Ellobius talpinus | reverse complement strand
CCTTGAACTCACAGAGATCCACCTGCCTCTGCCTCCCAAGTGCTGGGATTTAAAAGCTTGCACCACCACCCCCGCCGCGTTTAAATAAGTCTCTTTAGAAAGAAACTCATCTAAAGTAAGATTGTGTTCTGATTGGTGGGTGAAAACTGTGACCGGAGGCTGGTGGGAAAGAAACCTCACAATTAATTCCCCGGTTCCAAGGAGCTAATGTGGAGTACTTCCTGTACCTCGAGGGCACGTGACTACCTGAATACTAACGGGAATTGGCTGTTCCGGGCCTGTATCCAGATCCTGGCGCATTCTTACACTAACCCTAGGAAATGTTTCAGGGGCGATCGAATGATTGTTGCAAATAAAAATAAAAATATCTGGAAGCATTTTCATGATCTTTATTTCATTTTTATAGGCCTGGCCACAGTTCTGCTTGACAAGTTCCGAATGGGATGACCCACTTAGGACCGGATGTTCTGTTGCAGAAGCAGATGAAAGACAGCTGCGCAGCCGTACTGCCTCGCTGTTCTTCCCGCACATCTCACTGTGGATTTCCTATGCGGACGCCTCCGCAGGAAGCTAGGTCCAGGGCAGAGGTGAGTGGACAGGGGTTCACGGAGGGGTCGCCAGGCCCACTCAAGTAGTTTGCAGGGAGCTCGCCCAGTCATAACAGAGTGAAACTTTTCTTTGGCATTTAGTGTGGACGTTTTCCCCTGTCCCTATTTCGAAATCATCAGACCGGACTTGGGACCTAGCAACATGACAAGGTTCAGGTCAGACAACAGCAGGCGATGGAGGTGGATGCCAGGCAAAGACTCCTACTGACTGAGGGAATGCAGCCGGGACACAAAACCTGTGTGATGCCACACAGACCTCTTCTCAAACTTCTCTTGCTGTGAGGACTTGAAGGCAAATGTTAGCTGTTCTTTCTTGGGTCCTACCCAGGCTTTAATCAGCTCAAACTCTTTCCTCATGTCTATAGGCATCCCGAGCCACAATTTCATTCCCTTTTACCTGGATTTTTCTTTTCAGTTCAGTTGAGGTAAATTTATTTGCGTTTAAATTCATGGGATAAATAGCTATTTTTTCCCCATCCTTTCCAACTCCCCGAGCTCTTAAATGCCACATGTTCTGAAGGCCACATCTCAGACACTCCTCTCAGAAAAAAGCTTCAAGGCCAGTCAGTGAGGCCTTCCTTGGGGGGTGGGGAGTTGCCTGCCTCCTTTGGGGCCTCCCAGGCATCCTTCATGTCCAGCTGGAGAGCTTGTGTGGCCAACCCCAGGAGGAATTCACCACCGGGGACCAGACCCGTGTCACATGCCTTCCGGTTTCCTACTTTGAGACACCCTTTCTCACACAGGGGTCAAGAGTGAGGGCCTCACAAATGAGCGCTTGAGATGAGCTGCTAGAAATGTTTTCTTAGCGAGTCCTTTCTCTCCCCTGAGACCAAGAGAGTTTGATCTCCAGACCTTTCAATCCTTCAGCAGATGTCATAAAGCACAGCTATGTTTCATATTAAAGGACATAGAAGTGACTAACCCTGTCCATTTGCCTCAGCTGGCCTGGGCAGTCTGCCCGGGTGGGGGAGGGGGAGAACAGGGGGAGGACCCTGCCTCTGGCCCTGACAGCCAGTGAGAGCACAGAGATCCTTCCTGGTTTGCATACCCAACCAGTGCTTGCAGCATGCAGAGGATCCAGGCTGGACTCCAAAGCCAACCAGTGGAGGGGCATGAAGAATTAACACAGTCTGAGGCTTATTTCTTTCTTCTTTTCAAGGTACTAATTGTTTCACAAACATTTTTGGCATATATTTGTGTGTGTGTGTGTGTGTGTGTAAGAGTGTGTGTAAGAGCGGTATGGGGGGTGAGATTTTGCAAGATGGTATATGGATGAGGTTGGGTGCTCAGCTAAACAGGTGGGGAAGCTTCCTGTCATCTCACAGTCAAACTCTCACTGCAGCCTGCTCCAGGTCAGTGATGGACATAGATAACGAAGAGCCACGAGGGCCTGAGAAGAAACGATGCATCATGTTCCAGGGCCTTCTCTCCACGATCACCAGCCTTGCTACAACTTGCCAGTGTTTCCCAATACAGCCCAGTCATGCATGGTGTGGGTTTCTTGGATCACACAGGGCTTCACAGGTGCAGTCAGGTGGTACAGAATGGGCACAATCTGAGGTGGGGTCCCCAGCACTGAGAGGCCCTCCTCTCTCCTGCATCCTGCTCAGGTTTCTGCCACCTGAAGCTCTTTCTTCACAGCTTCTGCTTTTTGACGCTAAATTAGCAAGATCTGTATCCTTGAAAGATGCAAATGCTCAGCTGGGCAGTGGTGGCACATGCCTTTAATCCCAGTACTCGGGAGGCAGAGGCAGATGGATCTCTGTGAGTTTGAGGCCAGCCTGGTCTACAAGAGCTAGCTCCAGGAGAGCTTGGGCTATTACACAGAGAAACCCTGAATCAAAAATCAAACCAAACAAACAATGCAAATGCTCTCGGGGTGAGCAAGTATTTTTAAAATTCTGACTACATGGCCCCGAGAGAGGCTCAGTAGTTAAGAATTGTCGTTCTTGCAGGGGACCCAGGATTTGGTTCCCAGCAGCCACATGGTGGCCCACAGTCATCCATAACTCCAGTTTCAAGGGATCTGAACACTTTTCTGACTTCTACAGGCACACACACACACACACACACACACACAGAATGCACATAAAATAGATAAAATTTTAAACATAAATCAAGTACTACTTATGATTATAAATGCAGACAGCCCCAGATACAATAACCAATTGGGAACATTTTACAAATCATTTAATTGGTTTTTTTTCATTTGATAAGTTTTATTTGCTGGGATTTTTATATAAAACAAATCATGAGTGTTTTAAAAGTATTTTAAACAAAACTTTGAGAGGAAATTTACCCCTTGGTACACATCTCTTCTTCCCATATTCTGTACAGCAAGCATGACCATACTGGAGATGTGTGGCTGTCTTAGGGGCTGCTGCATGCACACTATATGTACAAATGTGTGCACACTCTGTGTGCATGTGTCTGCACACTGCTGCTTTAACAAAAACAGCACAGATCTCCATGTACTGCCACACTGCTTGCTTGTTTTCCATCCCCTGCATTAGAAATCTCTTTTCTGATATTATTTTTCTTTGTCTATATTACCTGAGTTTCAAAAATTAAATTTAATTGGCTAGTCAGGGTGGTAACTAGCCTGAAATGTTAATACTCGGAGACATAGACAGGAGGATTGAGGAGCGTTTAAGGCCAGTTTAGGCTACAAAGCAGAATGATGTCTCAAAACAAACCAACTAACAAACAAATGGAGGCCAGCAGGATGGCTAAGAAGGTAAAGAAGCTTCCTGCATAAGCCTGGTCTCCTGAGTTCGATCCCTGGCATTCATATAAAGGAGATAGGAAAGAACTTATTGCATGAAATTGTCTTCTAGCTTCCACCCTCATGCCATAGAACACACAGGGGGGAGGGGAGAGAGACAGAGAGAGAGAGAGAGAGAGAGAGAGAGAGAGAGATGCCTTTAATCCCAGCACTCAAGAGGCAGACAGATCTGTGACTTTGAGTTCAGCCTGGTCAAGTTTTAAGCCAACCAGAGCTACACAATGAGACCCTGTCTCAATAAAACAAAACCTACCCCTCCCAAACATTACCATACATCTTAAAAGTGGGCTTTGACTGTTCTTTATTGCTATTGACTTTTATTAAGCAGAGGAAATTATGGGCTTTTAAGGCGTGTTGCCCATTATCTCCTCCTCAATTGGTGATGTCCTTCAGGGTGCTGTGTCTAGTGCAGCAGCCATAGCTACCCATGGCCACGGAGCACCGAGCATACAACAAGTGTGGCCAGGGAACTGGATGCTCTGGTTGCTCGGTTTACTTACTTGATTCATTTTTCTTTTTCTTTTTTTAAATTTTTTTATGATTTATTTATCTTTATTTTATGTGCATTGGTATGAAGGTGCCAGATCCTCTGGATCTGGATTTTCAGACAGTTGTGAGCTGCCATGTGGGTGCTGGGAATTGAACCTGGGTCCTCTGGAAGAGCAGTCAGTGCTCTTAACTGCTGAGCCATTTCTCTAGCCCTTTATTTTTCTTTTTAAGACAGGATCTCACTGTGTAGCCTAAGCTGGCCTGGAACTCACCATCAGCCTCCTTCAGCCTCCAGAGTGCGGACATCACAGGAGGATACCGTGTCTGTCTTTAAAAAATTAGATGCCAATTCAAATAGTTACAGGTGTCTTTTGTATTGGCTGATGTGTTTCTAGAAATTGTGGGCAGAATAGATTAATATTAATATAGAATATATTAATATTAATGTTAATAGAAGGGTACAGAGACTTTGAAACCAGACTTTTAAACCCCATAATTCCTTCCATTTTCTGGCTCATGACTTTGGACAAGCTACCCCAACTGTCTGAGCCTCGATTTGTTGATCTGTAAAGTAAGAAGAATAACAGAAATCCTTTAACTGGAGTGTTCACGGGGGCCAGTGAGTTAGTATGTGTAAATCAGTTGATCTGGGGCTTAAGGACGTAGCAGGTCTCTGTTAGAAAGTAATTTATTTGTAGTCTGGCACACACCTTTGACTCCAGCACTCGGGAGGCAGAGGCAGGCAGATTTCTGAGTTTGAGGCCTGCGTGGTCTACAGTGGAAGCTCCAGGACAGGACAGCTAGGGATACATAAGGAAGCCCTGGCTTAAAAAAACAGAAAGAAAGGGGGTTTAAAAAAAAAGAAGATAGAAAAAAGTAATTTGTTCTGAGACTAGGAATGGAGGAATCAAAACTCTGTGCTGAGAGGGGAGGAGGCTAGAGAAAAGGCAACTCACTTGAATGAAAAAACACTTTACTACATCAGCAAAGGTGGGTCCTAAATCCTGACAAGAGCTTCTCCATCTTGCTTATACCTTGCCTTAGCCAATAGTTCCAAGATAAGGGAAAGAAAGGGCAGACAGGAGACGTTCCTACGCCATCACTTTTCCCTCTCTGGAGGACACAGGTCTAAGTTCTGGTCCAGCTTGATTCCCCTGCTTTGGGCCAGGCAGGACAGAGGCCTGCTTCAGGTCACCTCTCCCCAAGCCTGCACCAGATGGCAGGCATGATGTTCCCAGTCCTCAGAGCCATCCCTGTGCTGAAGCCATTTTAAGGCTAATTCCAGTAAAGATGGCACAGAATGACAACCTTACTGCAGAAGCATGAGCCCTGCTCCCAGGGACACAGTCAAAACAGTGCCACCAACCCATGAAATATAGGAAATATTTTCCCCAGGGATTCTTTACAGATTTCCTGATTCTATCAGATCCCACCCACACTACATGGAGCCCTGGAGCCTGGAGCATTTATAGCGTGTTTCTCTGGCTATTGCTATGACCTAAGACCCTGTCTCTTGACTCACTTCTTTCTAACCTCTACCTGTGAGTGGTTCACGAAAGAATGAATGACAGGCAGATGGATCCTTGAGATTCTGGATTCTTCTTTTTTAAGACTTAGTTATTTTAGATATATGTATGAGGGTTTTTCCTGCATGTATGTATGTGCACTGCATGCTCGCTCGGTGACCTCAGAGATTAAAAGAGGGAGTTGGTTGCCTGGAACTGGAGTGGTGTGAGCTACCATGTAGGTGCTGGGAACTGAACCCTGGGTCCTCTGCAAGAGCAACAAGTCCTCTTAACTGTGGAGCCATCTTTCCAGCTTCAAAAATCCATATTCTAACTTATATGTTCTCTAAGCATATTGAGCTGCTCTGCATTCATAAGCAGGATTAACTCATTTGTTCGTTTTGCAGTACTGGGGACAGAACCCAAGCCCCTATTCATGCCAGGCAAGCATATAACCACTGAGTACATGGCCTCAGACCATAATGAGGATTTACAATAGGAAAGTGATGTTCTTAGGCTTAAACAGGCACAGATCAGAGAAAGTGCCCAACAGTGCCTGCTGTCTTAGCGAAAGGCACTAACTCTAGCCCTGGCCATCAAGACATGCCCCCAGTCTCAATACCAAGCTCTAGTGTGAGCCTTGAGTTTCTTTTTTGTTTCAAGAAATGAGAGAAAGGCCCACTTTGGGTTCCCAGGAACCTGGAAGCATGTGTCTTGCCCACCACCCGGGACTCTCTCAGTAAGACGACCTGGTTTATCCAGTTGCAATCTCCCCAATCGGAGGCCACAGACAGCCTATTTTCCAGCATTGCAAGTCACTGTTGCTCTTCCTTCAGCTTCCAGAAAGGGCTGCTGACAGAAAGGTCCCCAGCAGTCCTCTTCCTCAGAGCCAAACCTATCCCTCAAGGCCCTAGCGACAGTTCTGATCACCTCTGTCGCCTTTGAGTGGGGATTGATTTCCTTTCATGGACCCCATTCATAGGCTTTTTGGAAGCCTTCTGTCCTGGTGCAGTGAAGCAGGGCTGCCCCCTTTTCACCAAATGTCCCAAAGGGAGATGACATTCACCAAGAATTTGGATAAACTTTTTTTTTTGAAGACGAAGAAGGAGAAACGGTGTGAAAATTGTCCGGATCCCTGTCCCTCAAAGCATCTCAGAAGCAAACTGCAGGAAGTGGTGGATTCTGACATAAAGGGCTTCGTTTGCCGGCCTTATTATCTCATTTTCCAGCAGGGCTGACAGGACAGCTGCCTGTTATTACGGAGCGCACCAGGAAGTGATTTGCTGCCAAACGGGGGTGGGGGTGGGGGATTAGCGCACTCACGCCACACAAACGGACCTCTTGCACCTGGTAGGCACGCAGCTCTATTCGTCATCTTCATAGGGTATGGTTCTTAAATCCCATTTACAAAGAAACAAAAACAATCCCAAAAGGCGCCTTAATGTCATTGTAATTATGATAAGCATGAGCAACCATTTTTCGGTTTGGGGTCTCATCGAACTAATCTCTTCCTGGGTTCTGTGATGTGGGGAGTTTACCCTTCCCAGTTGCAGATAGTTCTGCAAGATGAAAGATCAGTAACAGCTTAACCCTCCTCCGTCTTGGGCAGTGTGATCTCCCTGCAAGGTGGCAGAGCACTGACTGAAGTGACATTTCAAAGAAAATAAGCAATGTTCTTTAGTTTCTCAATTTCTAATGCAAGGGGAAGGGAGGGGGGCATGCTCCTTGTGCGGCATCGGGTGTCAGGGGCCCACAGCCAGAGGAGACACAAAAGGGTGATGGGAGGGCCCAAAATGGCCTTCTTGTTCAAAGCCAAAGTGAATTTAGTTCCATGGGACTACAAGAGGAAAAGCTAGTCTTGAAGGCTTTAGCACTATTGCTAAGTTGTGTGAGCCAAATCTTTGAATTAGTAAAAAGGGAAACTTTGGGACCTGGGGGTGTAGCTCACTGGGTAGAGTGCTTGCCTAGCTAGCATGAACCCCTGGATTTGATCCCCAGTACCAAATAAAGCTTGCATGCTGGACTGTGCCTTTAATCCCAGCAGGAGGATTGGAAATTCAAGGTCATTCTTAGTGAGCCCCTGTAAAAATCAAAATAAGCCCATTTATTGACACAGAAATTAGGTCCAGCCTTTTTTGCTCAACTGTCCTGCAGGAAACTGATGAGTAACACAATTTAGTCCTCTAGTGTATGGAGTGGTGAAGGGATCCCCAAGTTCATGAGGCTCCTGTGAGGGTGACTCAGGTGCGCCCTCTCTGAACCCTCAAGGGCGTTCCCCTTTGTGTCAGCACTGAGAACGGAACCTACACTGTGAGGCTAAGCTAGATGCTCTCCGACTGCACCTTTAAAATTTGAATTTTGAGGCAAGGTCTTGCTGAATTGCTCAGGCTGGCCTCAAATCTGCTGAGTAATCAAGACAAGCCTTGAACTGTCAGTCAATCCTCTTCCTGTAGTTCCCCAAGCAGCTGGGGTTACAGGCATGCAACGCCTTACCCAGCTTCCAAGGTTTTCCGAACACCAATGCTGCTCGTCCTTGTTTCTGTCTCTTTTAACATCCATTACTTATTCTGTTAGGGCATCACGTGTGTCCAGTGACCTGGGAGTGGTGGTCAGAAGATAACTTGGAGTCAGTTCTTCCTTCCATCATTTGGGTCTCGGGGACTGAACTCCATTTAGAAGCAGGCACCTTTACCCACTGAGCCCTCATTTGAAACTTAGAGCCAGAAGTTATCAAATACCAGATCCCAGGCTATATCTAATGAGGTGCTGTGTCCCACTTCATATCGACATTCAGACATTTCAAGGAAGATGAGCTATGGGTTTGATTGTGGAAGGCACATGGGGGCTTTAGTTCAGTGTTTATATGCATGGTCCATGCAGCCCCCCCAATATGAAGTACAATCCTAGATTACCTGGTTTCAGGGGAGTTATAAAAACCATTAAAGCCCTAGCAACCACCACTAACTGCTGACCATCATCAGCACCACATCAGCACCACCATCAGACTAGCCACCATCCCACCATGCCCACACTTTCCACTCTGACCCACCTTCATTCTTCCCACTCCCCAGTCCCTCCAGTCCTCCTCCACTGTGAGGCTCTCTCTCCCCTTGCTCCTTTCCCCATGACATCTTCTGGCGTACATGACTTCCTCCCATCCTCGCTTTAGAACCTCTCAACTGTGCTTACCCTCCTCTCATCCTCTCATACTTAGGAAGGGTCCAAACCTGCCTGTTTTGGGATGGATGAAAATAGCTAGCGAAGTTCAACTTACTGACTGCTCTCTGAGTTTCTGATCATGAGTCCTTATGATGCTGCTTAAAGCAGCCCATCTGACCCAAATACTTGACCATAGATGTTTTGAGTTTGGGTTTAATTCTATTTTACTTATTTTTTTTAATACTTACAGAGTTCTAACTTGTGGAGGATCCCTAATATGAAAATTTAAAATCTGAACTTCTTGTATGGGTGAAAACGTTTTGGATTTCAGAATATTCTGGAGTTTGGATTTTCAGATCAGGAATGTTCAACTTTGTACATTTTTGTCTGTTCCCTCTCCCATTACACCACAGCAGAAGTTACACGGTAGCTTCTCCTTACCTAGACGCCTAACACCACTGTCTCCCCTTTACTCTTAGCTTTTTGCTACTTAGATTTCTGTGTCTATGACCAGGAGAAAACTTCCACAGACTCCCACGACTGCCTTAACCTGGTTACCACTGCCTCATCTTCCCAGCCAGTCTGAGTTGGAGTTCTGTGAACAAGCACCCCCTCATTTCCTCAAGCCCATGTCCTCAGCAGCTTTCTCCCCTCTTCCTGACCAGACCCTTCAGATACCGGGACCAGCAGAACAAAGCTGCTCTCACAGTGGCTCACACAGCTCCTCAGCGCCCTTCAGAACTCTTCTGCCCACGGCCTTGCCCATCTCACCCCAAGCTCTGCTGAGGGCCTCAGTTCCCGAAGCTTCCTTTGCCTTGGCCATTCTAGACACCCACAGGGCTGCCCCTTCTTCAATTTCGAATCTTCACTCTGGCATCAGCTTTTGGTCTTCCTAACTCTGTAGACCAGGCTGGCCTCACACTCAAAGAAATCGGCCTGCCTCTGCCTCAGGAATGCTAGGATTAAAGGGGTGCACCACCACCACTCCCCAGATCATTTATGTTTTGTTGTTGTTGTTGTTTTCACTTGTTTGTGCACATATTATTCACCCTCTTGCCCTCACCAGGCTTTAACTGTCACAACAGAAGGACCTGTATCCTGCTTACCCTAAACACCCAGACCAGTGCTTGCAGCACAGCAAGAACTCAATTCAAGCTGAAAGAATGTGATATTTAAAAAAGTATGTATTGCGTTTTATATTATCCTTATTTTATACAGGAAGAAACTGAGGCAGAGGGGAGTGTGAAAGCCATGCCAGTGCACAAGTCACAAGTCACAGAGAGCCCAGGAAGCCATCTTCCTGACTCCACAGGCTGCTAGCCCAGCAGCCATTCCCTGCAGCTTCCCTGAGGTGCCACTGCCGTGTGGTTTGGAATAAGCGAGCTGAATTAGATCCACCATAACTAAGCCACCATTCAATGAAACCATGTCTTACCATGTCCTCTTGGGAGACACGACAGCATGATAGTTTTGATCTAAGACCAAATGCTGCTCAATTAACTTACTCCAAAAAATAATAGACCCCCAAACCCTGTTTGCAGAGGGGTGGCTTTTTCACTCATGTACCTATTTCACCCCTTTAGGGCGTGTAAGCCACTGAGGCTATCCTGTGGGCTTCTGAAATGGATGGGGCCAACAGCTAGAGCTCCCCTAAATCACCATGAAATGAAAAGATGGCCACATCATTTTTGAAATAAAACCTAGAGGTAGATGATCTTTCCTTCAATACAACAGAGCTCCTAAACGCCACTCCCCCAGCTTGCTGTCCCTGGGTTGCCATTCCCACAGAAGTAGGGGTGAGCTGCAGTGGCTAGCCTGTTAATTCTCAACAGTCCTGAGCTGGAATTTGGGAGGAATGTGTGCAGTGCTCAATACAGAGCTCATTTGGCTTCAGGGACCATTTTAATTAAATTAATTATCTCTAGAAGAAACACGTAAAGCTGTTTAGGACTACACAATAGGTACTTGTTCTCAGTGCTAATTCAGTCCGTTGTTCCGAGAATCCTTTTGGTGAGTTGAGGACTATCTCACCAGATACTTACAAAGCACACACCCTCTGTTCGCCTTCCGTGTCTCGTGCTCTGTCCTGCACATGGTGGAGAGACATTTATGGACAGCTGACAACCTGGCAGAGGAATGCCTGTGCAAGCCTACGAATGCTTTCTCCTTGGCCATTCCCTCCCACCCTTCTCTGTTGCTCTGTCCTGAGTTCTCAGTGGTCCCCAAGGCTGCTATCTTCAGCTTTTTGGAAAGAAAAAAAAAGGACCCATCCAAAATGGCTAATGCAGCATCCCTGAAGAATTAGGGAGCATCACCTTTGTGTTCCCTGTTGCTCCCGCCACCATCCCTCCTCATGCACCCATCAAGAGCCCCAGGCTGATATTTAGCTGATCAAGGCAAAAGAAAGGAGTGGGATGGCTCACTTGCGTCATCCTTTAATCTTTCTGCAATAGCAAAGCAAGCATGTGAAATAAACTAGCATCCTTCCTCCCACACCTCATTCCCTGATCCTTGGAGCCAGCCACTGTCCCTGGGAACAAGCCAGCAGAAGAGCCCTTCTTACCCTAAGGCCCATGTTTTAGAGCCATGCACTATCTGGGAGACTTCATTATGCTTTTGTGAGGGCTTTGTGTTAATGTTTTTCTGAGATGAGGCCTTACCATGTGACTCCATCCTTGTGCCTCTGCTCCCCAAATGGCCAGATTACAGGTGTGTCATTACAAGCCTGGTTTATGCTGTTATTGCTATGGCAGCTCACTCTTAAGCTCACACTGGACTGGAACTCAGGATCTTCCTGCCTCAGTCTCCCAAGTTTGGGAATGACAGTCCCCACTCCCATCTTCTTTCTTTCTTCTGGGGGTATTAGAGACTGAACCTAGGGCTTTGAGCAAACAGTTTAAGCATACACTCTATTGCTAAACTATGCACACATCTTCTGCTCCTCAACTTTGACCTTTAAAAAATGGGCCTTGTTTTGCCCACAGCTCTGTGTGTTCATCATATTTTTACCTCAACACATTCCTTATTCATTGTTCCCTGGAAAAAGCTGTGAAGCCTGGCATGGTGACATAAGCTCATTGTCCCAGGGCTTGGGAGGCTAAGGCAGGAGTGTAGTGATGAGGAGAGCAGGCCTGCTTTTCGTCCCGCCCAGCTCCCGCATGGCTAGCTTTACACCCGAAATAATAACACACAAATTGTATTCATCTAAGCACTGCCTGGACCATTATATCTAGCCTCTTCTTGGCTAACTCTCACATTTTGCTTAACCCATATCTAGTAATCTGTGTATCAC
>LOJH01042352.1:0-14219 GCA_001685095.1 Ellobius talpinus | reverse complement strand
GAATCTAAAGAGGTCTCTAACTTGAGTATAGACTGTTCTATGTTTTTGAGATCCGAATTGATGGCCGACTGTAGGGCCTGGTAGTTTTTATCTTGGAGGATTAAGGCTGAGGTGCCCACCCCCGTTGCTCCAGCTATGCCCAGTCCTATCAGGGAAGAGAGCAAGACAGCTGTTGCCTTCATAGCCCGTTTTGCCCTGGCAGGAACAGTTCCATTTGGTCAGTTCCATTTGGGTCCCTATATAGTATTTTATGTTGGGGAATAATTGGACCACTACGCAAAAAACTTGTCCTGTGTTAAGGACTGTCCCATGGATGCAGGGAGTGAGCCCTGAAGTGCAAGCCCACCATCCAGCAGATGCCAAATAAAGGCTGCTATTTTCTATGGTGATGGTCTGGTTACATAGACCTGCTGGGGCTTGCCTTCCGGGGGGCACCATACAGGTCCCTGTACCTGTGCTGTGGTGAAAATTTTTCCTTGTTTTCCCCAAGGGCAGGATTTTGGGGAGAGTGAGGGGTAATCACCAGCTATTGCAACACCAACATAGAAAGGTTGTGCATTCAGACAAAGCATCTATCACCTGGAAGGTTTCAAAAACCGAGTCCCATAAATGGTGTTGACTACATGGTCTGCCAGCCTGGCGTGGGTGTGATCAATTCAGGTGACGATGCCATCTACCTTTAGGGCCATTGGAGCTGTCAGGAGTACGGTATATGGCCCTTTCCAGCGTGGGTCCCGGGTCTCCCTCCGATGTCTCTTTACAGAAGACCCAATCTCCTGGCCAAAACTTGTGTGTGTGTGGGGGGTTGGAGGGATCTCATAAATGGCTCTCAGGTGAGACCATATGTCCTTATGCACGAGAGCCACGGCCTCGAGGGAAACAGCCGGGTTAACACCATCAAACTCAGCCATAAGCTTGGATTTTTAGTTGGCAAAATAGGAGGGGTTCTCCCAAATATGATTTCAAAGGGGGTTAATCCTAAAGTACAGGGCGAATTTCAGACCCTATAAAGGGCGAAGGGGAGAAGAGTCATTTGGTAAGGGTCTCTTTTAGGGTCCTGTTCATGCGCTCAATGTGACCTGAACTCTGGGGCCTATAAGCACAATGTAATTTCCAGTTTGCCCCGCAGTGCCCTTACCAGGAGCTGCGTTACCTGAGAGATGAAGGCTGGTCCATTGTCTGAGCTTAAGAAGATAAAAATATCATACCTCGGAATGATGTCCTCAAGTAGCTTTTTGGTGACCATCTGGGCAGTTTCATGTCTGGTTGGAAAGGCCTCTGACCATCCAGAGAAGGAATCTATAAATACTTTTGCCATCACATGTGAAGCTGCTCTCACCTTTGTACCAGGTGAGCTCAACATCCGGCAAGGGCTGGTCCTGTAGGTCTTTTCTCTGTCTGTGTACCTGGCTCAGGATTCCTTGCAATCTTCTTTAGGGTCAGCTGCTATCAGGAGGTCACTGCAGGAGAGTGACCTGTGGGTGTTTCCTCTGGTGTTCCCCAAGGTCCTCATATAGGGCTTCATCAAAGATGGTTGGGGTTTGAGCCCTTGGGGGAGCCTGATCCAGGTCAATTGTCCATTGTATTCCTTTACAGGGTCATGCTATTCAAAGGTGAACAAGGACTGGCCCTTAGGGGATAAGGGCGGGCTGAAGAAAGCATCTTTGAGAATCTTTGAGATATTGTGTACCAGGCCCAGGTGGGAGGAAGTAAGCTCAAAAGAGTGTGGATTTGGCACGGTGGGCTGAACATCCATAACCCTGTAGCTGATCTCCCTAAATTCCTGTGTGGGCCGGTAATCATTCAAGTTTGGCTTTTTAACAGGGAGCAAGGGAGTATTCCAGGCTGACCAGCAAGGGACCAGAATTCCTAGTTCCATGAGGCTCCTGATGAGAGAGTTATTCCCTCCTTTGCCTCCCAGGACATGGGGTATTGCCGCACCTGGATGGGAGTGGCATCGGGCTTGACCTCAATGAGCACGGGGCTCAATGTTTCACCAAGCCCTTTCCTCCGGTCCCCGCAAAGGCCTCTGGGTATTAAGCTAGCCTTGTGGCCACGTCCTGAGTCGTAGTCCTTAAGTTTGTACTTTCAGGGGCAATTCCTAGCCCAGTGTCCCATTTCCTTGCATTGCTCTTTCTGCAGCCTGGGGCGCTCCCTTGCATGGGAATCCTAACCTTGGCCCCTGGCTAGGCGTCCCAGTCAGTGCTTCTTTTCGTCTGGATCTCCAACAGTGGCTCTCTTCAGCCATTTGGCCCGCCTCTGTTTATCCTCCGGGGTTTCTTGGTTGTTGTACACTCTCTGAGCTACTGCAAACAGCTCCCGGATGCTCTTATCTGCAATCTCATCTATCTCCTGTAACTTGTGCCTGATGTCAGGCGTGGCCTGATTATCAAAGGCCATAACCAGGGCTGACCTGTTCTCCTCGGCCTCAGGATCTGTAGGGGAGTTCACCAAAAATCAGGTCTTTTCTCCTAGAAATGATACATATATGGGTCAAAGGTCTCTATCAGCCAACAGAGTCCAAATGCTGGTCTTGTAAAAGATGGTAAGCTTGCCCTTTTTAGTTTACAATTTTTCTTTCTTTGCCCTATTTCTAAAGTCCCCCAAAATGGTCCAGAATCAAAGTTAGGGGAGTAGAGACACTCTTAGTCTGTCCCAGGTCGTCAGCGTCTAAGTCAGGACAAAAACACAACACACAGACACACGGGACAAGGAACAAATAAATAGTCCTCCTGGCTCCCCAGAGGCAGAATTGAAACTGAGAAGCCAGGAGCATCCCACATGTCTATCTACAGACGTCTATCTGTAGAAACCAGAGAGATCCACTCTCATACAGGAGGGCCCTGGGAATGTCTCTCCAGGTACCTCACCTGTGATCTTTTTGCGCATGTGCATAGACCACCTACAGGCTCTTACAGTTTCTGGGCTCACTTACAGAAAGATAGGAGACATAGAAAGACCCGAGACACAAAACGAAACACATAAAACTTACTGGCCAGTTGAAGGCTCTGTGAGTGGTAGTCCCAATGGGCTTGGGGGATCCAGGACGAGACCCCAAATGTTATGTCAAGATCTGCAAAGTCCCCCAAAAACCAACAAGGAGACTGAGCTCCATATGTAAAAGCAAAGAGCCTTTATTCTACACAAGTTTGCAAACTCGGACTCTCTGCATGCCCAACATATTGGAATAAACGGAGACCCCCGGGCTCAGTTAGCATTGGGTTTTTATAGTAGTAAAGGGTGGAGGTGAGGGGTTTCTGAGGTTCAGGACCCCTGATTGGCTGATATTTGTCTAGAAGTGTCCTGGTGTGCTGGCAGGTTATCCTATCTAAAACAGTTGGAACATTAGGTATTTCCTTTGGATGGATGGTCTGTTCCTGGGTGGTGCCTGGGTAATCTTAGTTTGTGGTCCTTCCTGCAACCGGGTGTTGCTTCAGGGTAAACTACTGAGACTCAGGTGTCTATTTAGCCTCTCATGGCTGGGTCCTACACATGACTGTGCCAGTGGAGGCCAGAAGACGGGGTCAGATACCCTGGAAATGGAGTTAAAGACAGTGGACTGCCATGTGGGTGCTGGGAACTAAACCTAGGTCCTTTGCAGGAGCAGCCAGTGCTCTTAACCACTGAGTCATTTCTCCCACTCAATAGCTAATTTACAAACAGACGCAAGAAGGGACTAAATGAATATTACCTATGAGTGAAAGAAACTTAATTTCTTGAAGTATGAATAAGTGCTATTATATATATATAGCATGTTTTAAAACTGAGTTTGGAGTAAGTAGGAATGATTGTCATTAAGAAGAGGTACACCTTTAATCCCAGTAGTCGGGAGGCAGAGGCGGGTGGATCACTGTAAGTTCGAGGCCAGCCTGGTCTACAAGAGCTAGTTCAGGGACAGTTAAGGCTGTTACACAGAGAAATGCTATCTCAAAAAACCAACACCAAAAAGAAAAAAAAGAAAGAAAGAAAAAGGAAAAAAAGAGCACAAAGTAGTACAGGTAACTGATTAAAGTTGGGCACAGAAGTGGCAGCCCTCCCTAGGGGAGAGCACACCAACTGCTTGTCCAGTGCCAAAAGGTCAGCCCTGACAACATACATACAAGTAACATTATGTGACCAAAACGGTTCTATTTAGGAATGTGTATATATATATATAATATATATATACACACACACACAAATACATATATACTCTCCATAGCGCTTGATTAAGAAAAGAGTCCATAAACTTGAAGGAGCACTAAGAGGGGTGTGCCAGAGGGTTTAGAGGGAGAAAAAGAAAGGGAGACATGTAATTAAAACAATCTCAAAAAAAATCAATTTAAAACGAAAAGTGCAGTTCATAGAATGGCCAACAGAGGGCGACAGAGGCAGCACTTGCTACTCTGCGATGGGCCAAGCTGTAAGAAATACTCTAATGGATAATCCATTCTCTCTGAATTCTCGTCTGAATTTCTTTGCTTCAGCCTGATACAAAACACAAGCGGAGAAAAGAGTGGAGGAGTTATGTTTCAAGTCTGCGTGCCTGAGATTTTTACAGATGTGATTCAATGTGTCCCTTCAGTGTCTAGTGGACGCTCACGGGGAGTGGTTGTGAAGTGGTGTGGGCGAGGTGACTTGGACGCTTAAAGATCTCGGTTTCCCTGAAGACACAAGATGGATAAGAACTGAGACGCTGATACAGGGCCACATACGCAGAGGTTTAGGGTTTGGAGACAAGTTGTACGGGGATGGAATGGAAGTGACTGCTTGGTGGTAAGGGTACCCTTCTCCAGGACTGCCATGTGGCGTGTGCGTGCGTGTGCGCGCGTGTGCGTGTGTGCGTGCATGTGCATGTGTGTGCGTGTGCGCGAGTATGTGCGCGTGTGCGCATGTGCGTGTGCGAGTGTGCGTGTGTGCGTGTGTGTGTGTGTGTGCGCGTGTGTGTGTATGTAGGCCAGAGGACAACCTCAAGCACTGTCCTGGAACTTGCACTTGCTAAGTCAGCTGGAGTCTCTCCCCTGCCACCTCTACACCTATTTTTTTTTGTCTTTTCCTTGTCTCTCTTCCCCAATAGTATGGGAATTGAACTCAAATCCTTATGCTTGCAAAGCAAGCACTTTACCAATGGAACCATTGTTCTGAGCGGAGGTAGGGGGATGGGGAGAAAGAGAGGAGAGAGAGAGAGAGAGAGAGAGAGAGGAGAGAGAGAGAGGAGGGGGGGAAAGAGAGGGAGGGAACAATTTGCATTTCCTTTACCTTACCACTCCTTTCATGGGAGAAGAGCAAATGGATCCTGTTTGAAGAAATTTCCAAGTCAGAAAGCTCACAGCAGTTTAGAGAAGGGGGGGCTGTGTTAGCGTGAGTAGACCAACTCCCCTGTTTTTCCCTGGTACTGGCTACACAGGAGCATGCATGGCGGCCTAGTCTGCATCCTTCTCTGACCTGGACAGCTGNGGGAACAATTTGCATTTCCTTTACCTTACCACTCCTTTCATGGGAGAAGAGCAAATGGATCCTGTTTGAAGAAATTTCCAAGTCAGAAAGCTCACAGCAGTTTAGAGAAGGGGGGGCTGTGTTAGCGTGAGTAGACCAACTCCCCTGTTTTTCCCTGGTACTGGCTACACAGGAGCATGCATGGCGGCCTAGTCTGCATCCTTCTCTGACCTGGACAGCTGACAGGCTGCCATCTTGCTGTCCTCCGGGTGAGCGCCCCGGGTGAATGCAAGCAAAGCCACAGCACTCACTGGCCACTTCTTTTCTTATCTTTATCACAGTCAGTTTTTTACTGCTTAGAGCCCATGAAAGTAAAAGCAATATGAACAGAGGCCACATTGTCATTTTACCTGTCCTCCGGCTCGGACTGGATAGCCTAGTGGTAATAATTAAAAAACAAAACAAAAACAACAAAAACAGACTACGGTAGGTGCACAACCCCCCTCCACAACGGAAGGAGGATGTTTCTATTGCTACTGCATGGGGAGTTTGAGCATCTTCAGGGAATCCCCGGAAGGGAGGTGCTGTGGGCACGCGCACAGGCTGTGCTGCACGTCCCCCCATATTGCTGCGTGCCTTTGAGGCTTTGGAAGGATTCTGTGCACTGCTTGAAGGGCACGGACAGAGGAGAGGATCCCTAAAGTCCAGTGCCAGGCAGAAAAGAGGCAAGCCAGGCAATGCATGGGATTCCAGAGAAACCCGTAGAGAAAACCTTCGGGATAAGCCGTTGCACTACTGCCACCTAGAGGAACCCGGGAGAATTACAACTACACCTGACAAAACTGCCCCTGTTCCCCAACACCAAACTGCCCACCTTCTTGACTTTGAGACACTAGTGAATTAGGGGCATGGGCCCAGGAAAGAAAAAGAAGCCAAAGTGAACTCCTTGTAACTTGTTTATAGTTCTACATCGGCGGGCAGCTTTACCGTTTCACTTAAAATCACTTATGTGTGTTTTTAATTATGTGTAAGAAGCAGAGGGACCCATAGTCCGCTGTGAGACTCTGTCTTCAGGGAATGTCAGCGGCTACACCCATAAAGTCTCTTCAACATGGCTGCACAAACGTGAGCTGGACAAGGACATCAGAGATCGATGTGTCAACGTGAACACGGGAAAGCCTACAAGACCTCAGCCCACACAAGATCTAAGGGAAACAGAGAGCAGAAGAAATAGGCTTCTCCTGGGGAGAGCACACCAGCTGGTTACCCAATACCCAATGGCCAGCCCTAAAAACACACACAGTAACCTTCTGTAGACTGAGCAGGTTGCGTTTAGGAACTTGAATTTGAAAAACAGCTAGGAAGGGTTTATGAGAGGGTCCAGAAGGAGGAAAGAGAAGGCAGATATAATGTAGTTACAATCTCAAAAAGGAAGGAAAATAAGATAATTTCTGTGTATTTTAAATCATGTATATGTGACTGTGTATGGTTTGTGCACACGAGTGTGCAGAGCCTTCAGAGGCCAGAAGAGGGCACTGAGCCCCCAGGAGCGGACTGATGTGGGTGCTAGGCACAAACTCTGGTCTGCAAACGCCATCACTGTCTGCCTGTCATCTCCACAGCCCCCGTATCCTCATTGTAATGGTTTATTTTAAATGAATTTTATGTTCCCACTAGCTTCTTTTTGATCACCTTTGTTTTACTGAAACAAGGTCTTACTCTAGTCCAGGCTGGGCTATGTTACAGTAACGTCACACTCAAGGTAATTCCTGCCACAGCCTTCTGAGTCCTGGGATTAAAGTCAGGAGCTACCACCTCTTATCCCTCCTGGTTCACATTTGTTTGTTTATTTGTTTCTTTGTTTTTTCTGATATTGTGTTTGTGGGGTGGTCTGTCTTCTCTGTTAATTTTTTGAAACAGTCTCCCCAGGTAGCTCATCTGGCCTGGAACTCTCTGTAGACCAGGCTGGCCTTGAACTCAGATCTGCCTGCTTCTGCCTCCTGAGAGCTGGGATTCAAGTTGTGTGCCCCATGCCAGCCCTCTCTGTTTTTAAGAGATTTGGATGGACTTTCTTAGTTTCTCAGCTGTAGGTGGTAACTTCTGTTTGCTTTTTTCTGTTTCCTCAGCCTCCAGGAGGAAAGGGATTCTGTCACTTGCTGGTATTTTAATATGTGGCTTTGTTTGCTCTGAGGCCAGATCTCTCCCTGTGCCCTGACTGACCCAGAACTCACATCCAGCCTTAGTCTAATCACGTGTTTCTGTGTTCGATTCTGCCTACCTACTGGGCTTTATTTTCATCACCTTGAAAAACATTGGGGGGATTTTTAACTCATTCAGTTCACAGTAGTGGGCTCAATATCCCGTTTCTATGCACACACATCGCTGTACTTTGTTGTTGGCCTGAGATATTTTCTAATTTTCACACATGGGTATATGTGAAATTTCACCTGTTTCCTTCATATAAAATGATCTAGAATTTCCTTTTGTCTATTGAGTCCACTGTTATCCGTTTAGTTTTGTTTGGTTTTGTTTTAGGCAGTAGCCCTGTTGTCCTGGACCTGGCTATGTAGACCAGACTGGCGAGTCACAGACATCCTCCTGCCTCGAGGCCTAGAATTTACAGAGATCCTCCCACCTCTGCCCCCAATGTACACCTGAGGGCCGGGATTAAAGGCATCACACCAGACAGTTGTCACTTAAATATGCTTCCTTTTCCACCCCACCCACTTACCTCCAGTAGCAATCTCTCCTCCTCAGCGCCCCTCCCGGCTGCCTTGGGGAAAGAGAAGTAATGATGGAGCCCGGCTCTTGTCTCTGTAACACTCGTGTGAGTTGCTCTTGTGTCAGTAACACTCATGTGTGTTGTTCTTGTGTCTATAACACTTGTGTGTGTTGTTCTGGTGTGAGTTAACAATCGTGTGTATTGTTCTTATGTCAGTAACACTTGTGTGTGTTGTTCTGGTGTGAGTAACAATCGTGTGTATTGTTCTTGTGTGTGTAACACTCATGTGTGTTGTTCTTGAGTCTGTAACACTCATGTGAGGTGCTCTTGTGTCTGTAACTCTCGTGTGTGTGGTTCTTGTGTGTGTAACACTCGTGAGTTGCTCTTGTGTCTGTAACACTCATGAGTTGCTCTTATGTCTGTAACACTTGTGTGTGATGATCTTGTATGTGTAATGCTGATTGTGAGTTTCTCTGTGTCTGTAACGCTCGTGTGTGCTGCTCTCGTGTCTGTAACACTCGTGTGTGTTGTTCTTGTGTGTGTAACACTTGTGTGAGTTGTTCTTATGTCTGTAACACTCATGTGAGTTGCTCTTGTGTCTGTAACACTTGTGTGAGGTGCTTTCCTCCTCCCTCTGGTGCTAAGTAAGCCTGTTTTCCACTTCCTCTCCCTCAGTGACTCTTGTCCTAATTCCCTTTCTTGTTTCTTCTCCCTACTAAACCCTGTTTATTGCTGGAGGTAACCAGCTCTGGGCATTTATTGTGGTTTTGCTGCCCCCTATTCTCCAGCAAAATTTCCCTCCCGTGAACCAGGGACTCGTGCAGCTGAGACTGCTGTGGAGTCCACGCTCACTGTATGGCTGAGGATGCTCTCGACTCCCAGTCTTCCTCCACCGCTACAGCTGTGGTCACCAACGGGCGTCACCAAGCTCAGCATCCCTTGCAAAGCTGCCCCTCAGGATGGCTACCAGCTTTTAAAGGGTGTGACATGCACCCACCCTCTGGAGAGGCCTTGCCCACTGGTGTTTGCTGTCACCCTTCTCTTATATCCTCCTTGCTCTGTGTCTGAGCTTACGTCTATATTAAAACCCCCTTAAAATTAACTTCACCTTTGCTTCCAAAAGCAAACCAAAGTTCATGACATGACCCTGGTGTGAATGCTATTAATATGATTCAGCTAATTCAATCTTTGCCTCGTTTGCTATTGAGTTAGATGGGAAGGAGATATCTTACTTTTAGGTTTTGCTGAACTCTAATATTTAAAATTTGAACTCTCATTTCTATTTGTCATTGGTATAAATTAAAAGTCATAATATTTAAGAGTAGTCTTGCTTGAAATGCAGCTTTTGAATAAAGTGATTTGACTCTAGACCTTGTAATCAATATTCTATTCAGCAATCAATGGAACAGAGGCAGACTTTTTGAATGGGTGACTTGAGAGATGTGGTTTGGGTCTGAGAACTGGCGTGGGTTCTCCAACAAAGGCACCAGGGGAATTGGCAGAGGAGGCTTTGAAGGCCGTCCGTGGACCAAGCTTGGAAGGTTCCATACAGTGAGGAACAGATCTAGGACCGAGGAAGGACACCTTTTTAGTATCCACAGCATTTAAGTTGGGGATCAAGCTCGTTTTTCTCAGGGTGCCAGCAATCTTTCCAGAACATGCATATTGTACGAATACTGTATCCTTATTGGGTAGTGAACAGAATGCTTGAAAATCACACATGAAGCCCTAGGTTTGGTCCCCAGAGCCAAATATACCTGGGCACGGTGGTGCAGGCACGATAGTGCACAGCTGTGGCTCCTTGAGCACGGTAGTGCATGGCTGAGGCTCCTTGGGCACGGTAGTGCACGGCTGTGGCTCCTTGGGCACGGTAGTGCACAGCTGTGGCTCCTTGGGCACGGTGGTACAGGCATTGTAGTGCACACCTGTAGACCCAGTACATGGCAGGTTTGGGTGGAAGTGTTTCTTGAGACAGGGTTTTTCTGTGTATCCCTGGCTATCCTGGAACTCACTCTATAGACCAGGCTGGCCTCAAACTCACTGACCTCTGCCTACCTCTGCCTCCCAAATGCAGGGATTAAAGGCATGGGCCACCACCACCTGCCCAGTCCACTTCTGCACGCCTGAGTGCTGGAATTTGGGCATGTACCAGCACTCGCTGCTATGCACTAATTTTGATTGCTGTCAGGCTCTTTGAACCCTGTGGTGTGTTAACGGAGGTCCTTTCTGCATGACACATACTGAGAACAGCCAGTGTTCACTCTCCCTTTTAGAACCTCGGGGTTGGCTGAATAAAATAAACTGTGTGATCCCATTGCCTCCATTGCCATCTTGACTTTGATAATGTGGAGACACTTCTTGGCTGCTCCTGCCCATTTCCACAGCAGGAACACTCATTTCTGTCCTGGTCAGATGTTCTTCCTCAAGCACAGCACAGAACTCCTTCTTCTGCATTAAAAAGAAAGAAGTCTCTGGAAGGCTCCCCAACCTCTTTCTGTATTTGTAAAATGACTGCATCTGCATCCACCTGTGTTGCTTGGGGACATGATTGTGATGACAGAAAACCTAACTGTGCTTACAGAAGGTTGGGGTCAAGAAACCAAAGGAGGTGGAAGACATGGAAGAGCCCAGACAAGAGTCCAAGTCACTGCAAAAGACCTCTTCCCAGTCCTGGTGCAACCCCTCGTCCTCTAGGGGGCGCTGTAACCCCTCATCCTCTTTTGTATTTCAAAGCCTATTTCCTGAGATGAACGTCAGTCTACATTAGGCCAAGGATAGTAACGAATGTGGCCCAACAAAAAATGATAAAATTGTCAACTTACTTTAAACATTGTAAGATTGACTTTCTATATTTTTCCTTCCTTCCTTTCTTCTTCTTCCTCCTCCTTCTTCTCTCTCTCTCTCTCGTAACTCAATTGTATTTGTACTAATATGCAGTTATTGACACTAATATGCAGTTATGTTTGTTAGTCAAATTCACAACAGGCATTTCTCTTGAAAATCTGGATTTCTGATTTTCTTGAAAAATCAGTGGCCTCATAATCCGAATTGAAGTACTAGAAGCCATGAGCACACATCATCACCTCTCCATGGATCTCTTCCCATCATCTATAATTGAAGTCAGGAATTACCATCCCAGCCACAGGCCTGTGGTTAGGATAGGTTGAAATCGAGTGTATAAAAGTAGTAAGTGCATTGAAAGGATATTATTCTAATACAGGTAACAATTGCAATTAGTATATAGTGAGCACACTGGGTAGATTTGGAATATCTGCAGAGCCTAAATATTCACATTATGTGAAGAATTGTAGAGTACTTTTGATTCTGTTGTTGAGACATGGTCTTGCTGTGGAGTCCAGGACTGGCAATCCTCCTGTTTTGGCCTGCTCTGTGCCAGGCCCAGTGCCAAGTGGCTTTCAGTTAAGTGAGAAGCAGTGTCTTGGGGAGAAAGGAATGTGGATGAATCTCACTTTTGGAATGATTTTAAGAAGGGTACTATTCTGTTTATTGAAGTAAAATTGAGGATCTAGGTATACAGACTTGTAATTCTCAAAACTCAGGAGCGGGGAAGGAGGATAGTCAATTGAGGGCAGCCAAGATTACATGTGAGACCATCTCCAAAGCAAAAAAAAAGGCAAAACAACAAAACCATGAAAGAAAATCAACCAAGCCACCAAAACATATGGGACTGAGGTGTAGCCCCAAACCAGAATGTCTACACGGCATGCCTGAAGGCCTGAGTGAGATGATGAGGCTCAAGCAGAGCTAGCAACCATTGTCCTGTTTGTGTTTTTTAAACGTTTATTTTTTGAGAATTTCATATATGAACACTGAATTTACACCACTCCACCCTCCTCCTCCATCTGGCTTCTCTCAAGTCCCTTTCCCCCAACTCATGGCCTTTTACTTTAAATTGTTACTGTTAAATACACACACCTATATATATAAATCTGTAAAGATGGTCTTCTGGGTTACTGTGGCTCGCATGCGTTTAGGCTAACCTGAGAAGCCATAGCTCGCCTGTAGCTCTTCATCTGGGGGTGGGGCTTGTGACTTTTCCTCGATCCCCGTTGTCATGGGCATTGGTGTTCTCTTTAGGTCTTGCTGTTGCGATTGTTGCAGCTTTCCTATCATTTATGGAAGATACAGTGTTACAGTCCTGGTCCTCTGGCTCTGGCCTTCTACCCCATCTTCCAGGCAATGTTCTCTGAGTCTCTGGTGGAAGGGCTGGGCTGCAGCTGTGTCAGTTGGGGCAGACACTACGTGGTCAGTTGTTCTTAGCAGTCTGTCTGGTTTTAGCTTTCTGTCACAGTCTCCTGCTGCATCAACAGGCTTCGGTGACGAGAGTGAGAGGTACACACCTCAGGTAAAGCCATACATTCCGGGGGTGAGCCTTTAGTATACGGGTGGCACTGGGGCCTTGTATTTATTTTTCCGGTGCACACCTCTGTGAGCATCTGTTTGTCTGTGTATAAGTCGGGGTTCGCTAAAGAAACAAAACTGAAGATAGGACGATTTACTAGATATGGGGTTTATTAGTTTGGCTGACAGGATGTGGTCCAGGAAGTCCAACAATGACTGTCTCATATGAAAGAGGCCAGGAATCCGTTAGTTCCTCAGGTCACCAGGCTGAGTGCTCAGAAGTTCCAGTCTGGCCCTGAAGGCCTGAGGGTTTCAGCAGAACCTGGTCTTCTGTCTGTGCTGGAATCCTGAAGCTGGTTCTAATGTAGGTCTCAGCAACAGACTAAGTGGGCTTGCCAGTGAGGTAAGGCCAAGCAGGCAACACGGAAAGCTTCCTCCTTCCACACCCTCTTGTCAGGGCTGTGAGCAGAAGGTGCTGCCCAGATTTAGAGCGTGTCTTCCTGTTTCGAATATTCTGATTGAGAAAACCCCTCACTTACCCAGCAGCTTGGGTTTAGTTGATTACAGATGCAGCCAAACTGACAGTCAAGATTAATTAGCCACCCCAGTCTGTTATTAGTTTTTGTTTTCTCTTTTGGACAGGGTCTCCTATGTAGTCCTGCCTCTGCCTCTCAAGTGCTGGGATTACAGACCTGAGTCACCATGTTTGGTTTAAATATCTCAGAGAATCTTAGACATGACATTTAACAGGACCAGAAAACAAAACCAGAAGAATTAAAGACTCACCAAAACTTACATCACAAGGCCAGAACTTATCACAGATTTTTGACTCTGGTGTCCTTCCTTTATGCTACACTAAAGCTGGGATGACGTTTGGCTATGGGTATTGAACTGTAATCACTGGATATCTAGAAAGTCAGATTGTGTTGCCTGCTGTACTTAGGAGCATGAGAGAAAAATGTGAATTGGAAATGCTTTTGCAGGTGTTAAAACACCTCTGCAGTATAGACTTGAACTTACAACCATTCTCCTGTCTCTGCCTCCTGAGTGCTTGGATCCCAGACATAAGCTAGTAGGCCCTCTTCTGCCACTCTTTTAAAGCCCTGGATCTTTTTATATTCTCAGATCAGCCCCAAACTTTAGCTTTTTGTATTGTCCGGGGACAGTAGCAGGACACCTTCTTGTTCCTCGTCAGCACTCAAGAGGGGGACAGCGCCAGAAACTGCCAAGAGGTGCTCCAAACCAGAGTGAGAAAGAAGAGGGCGGCAGGGACGAAGTTTCTCTACAAGGTCAAGAAATCACCGCAGCCCTCCAACACCGGTAGGCGAACACTCTTTCCTGCAGCCCCAGGGAGCGACGCTGAGCCCTCTAAATGGAGAGCTGTGCCTGAGCAAGGTCACCTGCCAGGGTCTGGTGCGAGTTCACGTCTCTCCCTGCGGGTCCTTCAGCCTCCCAGCCGTTCCTTCCGGGGGGATAAAACAGCCGAGACCCGGGCTCATCGTCCAGGCGCGATTCGGACTGTCCATCCCACAGGAGTCTGCGAAGGAGGTTGCTTTTAGGTGATGGACAGATGCTGTCTCAGTTGGCTGGGGACCAGGGTGCCCCTGGGAGGCAGGAATGCCAGATTGGGGCTGGCTCCATCAGCTTCCTCCTATCCCGCCGAATGGAATGTCCCTGCTGTTCCCAGACCCTACCCACTGTAGCTGGACGAGGGCGCCGT
>LOJH01042350.1:0-14220 GCA_001685095.1 Ellobius talpinus | reverse complement strand
AAGAAGAAGAAGAAGAAGAAGAAGAAGAAGAAGAAGAAGAAGAAGAAGAAGAAGAAGTTAGAGCTAATGGGCCAAGCAGTGTTTTAATTAATACAGTTTCTGTGTGATTACTTCAGTTCTGGGCAGGTGGGATGAACAAGCAGCCTTCTTCCTTCCAATAAAACCTGAGAAAATTAGGAAGGGTGGAGAAGAGAGGGATAAAGGGAAGGTACAGGGAAGAAGGGAAAAGAGGAGGGAACATTTTACTTCATCTTTTTATTATCTATGTTATAGAAATACACGTTCTTTAATTACTTAAATTTTTTCTTTAAAATTTATTTTGAAACCTGGAATTGAAATTTTGGCTTTCAACTTGTTTAATAGCCCAAATGCAATTAAAGGAAAAGGTTTCATTTTTTTAATTTTAAGGGGTCAACTTTTTTTAATTAAAATTCTTTATTCATTTTACATACCAACCACTTTCCTGTCCCTCCCCTCTTCCTGCTCCCCTCCAATTACCTCCTAAGCCATGCCCCCATATATTCCTCTAAAAGGGTGAGGCCTCCTATGGGGAGTCAACAAAGCCTGGCACATCAAGTTGAGGCAGGACCAAGACCCTCCGCCCCTGTATCAGATTGAACAGGGCATTCTACCCAAGGGATTGGGTGCCAAAAAGCCAGGTCATGCAAATAGGAAAAATCCTGGTCCTACTGCCAGGGGCCTCACAAACAGACCAAGCCAAACAACTGTCTCCCACATGCAGAGGGCCTAGTTCGGTCCCATGCAGGTTACTCAGCTATTTATCTAGAGCTCAGGTTAGCTGTCTCTGTAGGTTTCCCTATTATGATCTTGACTGCCTCTCCCCCACCGCAAACTTGTGCATAAATCCTGAAGTTTAGTCTGGTGCTTGGCAGTGGATCTCTGCATCTGCTTCCATTAGTTGCTGAATGAAGGCTCTATGATGACATTTAGGGTAGTCACCAATCTGATTATAAGAGAAGTAATTCAGATCAGGCACTGTCTCCACTATTGCTAGAAATGTTAGCTGGAGTCATCCATGTGGATTCTTGGCAATCTCCCATGCACCAGGTTATTCCCTAACCCCATGGCTCTATCAATGATATCTTTCATTGCTATCCCACTCTGTCCCTACCCCAACTCAACCATCCCTTTCCCTCATGTTCAGACCCCTATCCCCTACCCTCTACTGGCCCCCTCACCCTCAGTTTACACTCAGTAACTATAAGAAATCTTATAGCACCTCTTCCCAAGATAAACCATGTATCCCTCTTAGGGTCTTCCTTGTTACCTAGCTTCTCTGAGGCTATGGACTACAGGCTGGTTCTCCTTTGCTTTATAGATAGTATCTACTTATGAGTAAATACATAAGATGTCTTTCTTGGTTTGAGTTACCTCAGTCAAGATGATAATTTTTCCTAGTTCTATCCATTTGCCAGAAAATTTCATGACATCACTGTTGGGGTTTTTTTGGGGGGATGGTTTTTGTTTTCAGTTTTTTGTTTATTTTTACAAATAAGTAATAATCCATTGTGTAAATATATAACATTTTCTTCATTCATTTTTCAGTTGAGGAGCATCTAGGTTCTTTCCAGGTTCTGGCTATTATGAATAATACTCCTATGAACATAGTTGAGCAAGAGTCCCTGTGGTACGAGTGTGCATCCTTTGGGTATATGCCCAGAGTGGAATTGCTGGGTCTTGAGGTAGATAGATTTCCAATTTTCTAAGAAACGAGCACACTGATTTCCAAAGTAGCTATACAAGTGTGCACTACCACCAGCAATGGAGGAGGGTTCCCCTAGCTACAAATCCTCTCCAAAATAAGGTATCATCAATGTTTTTGATCTTAGTCATTCTGACTGATGTAAGATGATATCTCAGAGTCATTTTGATTTGCATTTCCCTGATGGCTAAGGATGTTGAGCAATTTCTTAAATGTCTTTCAACCATTTGAGATTCTCCAGTTGAGAATTCTGTTTAGATCTGTTATACATTTTTGATTGGATTACTTGGTATTTTGATGTTTAGTTTCTTGAGTTCTTTATATATTTTGGAGATCAGCCCTCTGTCAGATGTGGGGTTGGTGAAGACTTTTTCCCACTCTGTAGGCTGACATTTTATCTTATTTACATTGTCTTTTGCCTTAAAGAAGATTTTCAGTTTCAAGAAGTCACATTTATTTTTGGTTGCTCTCAGTGTTTGTGCTACTGGTGTTATATTTAGGAAGTGGGTCTCTTGTACCAATGCAATCAAGGCTACTTCCTACTATCTCTTCAGTCAGTTTCAGTGTTACTGGATTTATGTTGAGGACTTTGATCCATTTCAACTGGATTTTTCTGTGCATGGTGATATATATGGATCTATTTGCAATCTTCTACCTGTTGACCTTCAGTTATGTGAGCAAAATTTGTTGAAGATGCTTTTTTCCATTGTATAGTTTTGGATTTTTTTAATCAAAGTATCGGGTATTCATAGGTGTGAGGATTAATGTCAGGGTCTTCACTATGATTTCATTGATTCATGTGTCTGTTTTTGAGCCAAAACCATATTACTATAGCTCTATAGTAGAGCCTGAAGTTGGGGATGGTGATGCCTCCAAAAGGTCCTTTATTGTACAGGATAGTTTTAGCTATCCTTGGCTTTTGGTTTTTCCATATGAAGTTGAGTGTTGTCCTGTCAAGGTCTGTAAAGAATTGTGTTGGCTAGAATCCACTGGATTTTGGTGGGGATTGCATTCAATCTGCAGTATTCTTTTTTATTATATTGCTATTTTTATTATGCTGATTCTACCTAGCCAACATCATGGGAAATCTCTCCATTTTTTGATATCTTCGTCAATGTCTTTCTTCAAGGACTTTCACTTATTTGGATAGAGTTACCCCCAAAAAATTCATATTATTTGTGACTATTATAAAGGGTAATGTTTCTCTGATTTCTTTATCGACCCATTTGTCATTTGTATATAGGAGGGCTAATAGTGTTTTTGAGTTAATCTTGTATCCTATCACATTAATGAAGGTGTTTATCAGCTGTAGGACTTCTCTGGCAGGATTTTGGGGCTAACTAATGTATACTACCATAGCATTTGCAAATAACAAAAGTTTGACTTCTTCCTTTTAAATTCCCTTGTCCTCCTTTTGTTGTCTTATTGCTCTAGGTAGATCTTTGAGTATTATATTGAAGTAGATATAGAATAGACAGCCTTGTCTTGTTCATGATTTTACTGGAATCACTTTGAGTTTATCTACATTTAATTTGATGTTGACTATAGGCTTGCTGTAACTTACCTTTATTATGCTTAGGTATGTTCCTTGTATCGCTGATCTCTCTAAGACCTTTGTCATGAAGGGTTGTTGGATTTTGTCAGTGTTTTCAGCATCCAATAAAATGATCACTTTTTTTTCTTGCAGTTTGCTTATATGGGGGATTACACTGACAGATTTTCATGTTGTTCCATCTCAGCACCCCTGGGACAAAACCAACTCCATCATAGTGAATGATTTTTTTTGATGTGTTCTTAGATTCAGTTTGTCAGTAAGTTATAGGGTATTTTTGTACCAATGTTCATGAGGGAGCTTGGTCTGTAATTCTTTGTTGCATCTTTGTGTGGTCTGCATATCAGGGTAACTGTAGCCTTGCAAGAAGAGTTTGGCAATGTTCCTTTTGTTTCTAATGTGTGGAACAATTTGAGGAGTATTAGTATTAGCTCTTCTTTGAAATTCTCGTAGAATTCTGCACTGACACCATGTGGCCATGGCCTTTTTTTTTTGAGGGGGGCCTGAAAGATTTTGATGACTGTTTCTATTTCCTTAGGTGCAACAGGTCTATTTAAATATTTTATCTGGTTCAGATTCAGAAAATTGTCCATTACTTTTAAATTTTTCAATTTTGTGGAGTACAGATGTTTTAAGCATAACCTGATGATTCTCTGGACTTCCTCAGTGTCTGTTGTTATGCCCCCCCTTTCATTTCTGATTTTGTTAATTTAGATATTGGTTAGTTTGGATAAAGATTTGTCTATCTTGTTGATTTTCTCAAAGAACCAACTCTTTGTTTCATTGATTCTTTGCATTGTTACCTTTGTTTCTATTTTATTGATTTCAACCCTCAATTTGATTATTTCCTGTCACTTTCTTCTCCTTTCTGAGTTTGCTTCTTTTTGTTCTAGAGCTTTCAGGTGTGCTATTAAGTCACTAGTNTTGGTTAGTTTGGATAAAGATTTGTCTATCTTGTTGATTTTCTCAAAGAACCAACTCTTTGTTTCATTGATTCTTTGCATTGTTACCTTTGTTTCTATTTTATTGATTTCAACCCTCAATTTGATTATTTCCTGTCACTTTCTTCTCCTTTCTGAGTTTGCTTCTTTTTGTTCTAGAGCTTTCAGGTGTGCTATTAAGTCACTAGTGTAAAATTTCTCCTTTTTTTTTACTTTTAAAATGTGTAGCCCTGGCTGACCTCAAACTCATGATCCTCCTATTCCTGCCTCTTTCAAGAAATCCTACCAGCATGTACCACCATAACTGGCCAAAGTCTTTAGGTGAGTATTTAGTGCTATGAACTTTCCTCTTAGCACTCCTTTCAAGGTGTCCATAAGTGTAGGTATCTTATACATTCATTTTCATTAAATTCCAGTAATTCTTTAATTTCTTTATTTATTTCTTTGCCCCAGTGGTGATTCAGCTGAGCATTATTTAGTTCCCATAAGTTTGTAGGCTTTCAGCAATTAGTGTTGATGTTGAATTCTAACTTTAAGACAAGATGATCTGATAAGATACACAAGGTGATTCCAATATTTTTGAATCTGTGGAGATTTGCTTTGTGACTGAGTATGTGGTCAATTTTAAAGAATGTTCCATGAGGTGCTGAGAAGAAGGTATAATCTTTTGTGTTTGGGTGGAATGCTCTATAGATGTCTATTAAGCCTACTTGAGTCATCACTTCTGTAATTTCTCTTATTTTTCTATTATCTGTCTGGCAGACCTGTCGGTTGGTAAGAGTGGGGTGTTGACCACTATTAACGTGTGGGGTTTGATATGTGATTTAAGCTTTAGTTTCTTTTACATATGTGGGTGCCCTAGTAATTGGGGCATAAATATTCAAAATTGAGACTTCATTTTGATAGATTTTTCTTGTGATAAATATGAAATGTCCTTACCCATCTCCTCTAATTTTAGATAAGTCTATTTTGTTAGATATTAGGATAGCTACACCAGTTTGTTTCCTAGTTCCCTTTGATTGACAAGTCTTTCCCAAACCCTTTACTCTAAGCTAATCTCTGTCTCTGAAGCTGAGGTGTGTTTCTTATACGCAGCAGAAGTTGCCTCCTGTTTCTGTATCCATTCTGTTAACCTGTATCTTTTTATGGGTGAACTGAGTCCATTGATATTAAGAGATATTAATGACCAGTGATTGTTATTTCCTGTCATTATTTTGGTTTTGTTGTTGGTCGTGGTAGTATGTGTGTTTCCCTTCTTTGGGATTTGCTGGTGTGAGATTATCTATTGCCTCTGTTTTCATGGTTACAGATAACTTTCTTGTGTTTGAATTTTCCTTTAAGACTTTACATAGGGCTGGATTTGTGGTTAGGTATTGTTTAAATCTGTTTTTCTCATAGAATATCTTGTTTGCTCTGTCTATGGTTAAAGATACTATATCTTTGCTGGATATAGTAGTCTGGACTGGCATCTATGGTCTCTTAATGTTGGCAAAACATCTGTTTAGGACCTCTGGCCTTCAGACTCTCCACTGAAAAGTCAGGCATAATTCTAATAGGTCTGCCTTTATATGTTACCTGTCCTTTTTCTTTTACAACTTTATATTCTTTATTTTGTATGTCTAGTGTTTTTATCATTATGTATTGAGGAAACTTTTTTAAATTTTATTTTGGTCCAGTTTATTTTGTGTTCTATAAGCCTCTTGTATCTTAATAAGCATTTCCTTTTTAAGATTGGGAAAGTTTTCTTCAATGATTTTGTTGAATATATTTTCTGTGCCTTTGAGCTGGTATCCTTCTCCTTCTTCTATCCCTATTATTCTTAAGGTTGGTCTTTTCATGTTGTCCCAGATTTCCTGGACACTTTGTGTTAAGACTTTGGCTTTAATGTTTTCTTTGACTGATGAATCTATTACCTCTATTGTACCTACTAGAGATTTTTCTCTTCCAACTTTTGCAATCTGTTAGTTATGCTTGCATCTTTAGTTCCTGTACATATACCCATATTTTCCATTTCCAGGATTTCCTAAGTTTGTGGGGGGTTTTTAATGCCTCTATTTTGATTTTCAAGTCTTGAACTGATTCTTTCACCTGTTTGATTTTTTTTCTTGGCTTTCTTTAAAAAATTTATTGATTTCTTCCAATTTTGGGTTGTCTTTTCCTCAATTTCTTTAAGGGAATTGTTCATTTCCATTTTAAGGACCTCTATCATCTTCATAATGTTATTTTTAAGGTCACTTTCTTCTGCTTGTTCTGTGTTGGGATGTTCACATCTTGCTGTTGTAGAACCAATAGGTTCTTTGTGATACCATATTGCTTATGTGGTTGATTGTAATTACTTTTGCACTACACATCACTTCCTCCAATTTATGTAGGCAGTGTCTGTGCCTTTGGGGGCAGCTGATGCCACTGGAAATGGCTATGTTTGTGGGACAGAGTGGGACTTGTAGATTATAGGGTCCAATGGGGGAGGCAGGGATGGTGGAACAGCCTCCCAACAGGAGTCTTACCTGCTGACCAGTCAAGGGGTTAACTTTGGTTCTTTAAATTAAAATTCTTGTTAAGTGAGAATAATAAGTATTTAAAGGAGATGGTCATAATTCTATATTTAATCATTTACTTCATGTTAGAAATTATTATATTAAAATAGCATATTAAAACACATTATATAAAATCTTAAATATAAAAGTCTAACATTTTCAGAGTTAAAAGTAAAATACAAACAAGAAAAATTGGGATGGAAAATAAAGAATATGATGATTTCTTGCATAAACATCTAGTCATACTTATGTATCCATTGTAGGTGTGTTAGGTTGTGAGACAGACATTAGCCCATTTGGAGACCATAGAATAAGGATTTCTCTCTCATAATCCGTTTTGTCCCTCCTTAAGATTTAAAATATACTTTGATCGACAGTGGTTGTAATGATGTGTATCTGTTTGTTGCAAAGAAAAGTTTCCTTGATGACAGGTGAGCACTATACTTGAGTGTGGGTATAAAGATCAATATTAAGAAAGTAGTTAGGGATTATGCTGATTTAGTAAATGGTGGTTAGAGGATCTCCTCAATGATTCAAAATTTCACTAGTCTTGGGAAGTCGGCTAGGTACTCATTACCAGGCAAGATTTCCCTCTTTAAGTGGGCCTTGTGTCCAATTAGAGGGCTCTTAGTTACTCCCAAAGTACACTTGCCGCTACTGCAACATTAAGATGACTGTTGAGTTTATAGGTGCAATAGCTAGGTGGAGTATTGGTTGCTTCCCACCTTTGGAGCTTGCAGAGATGGGGATTTCAAGTCAGTTGAGCTCAGGGATCTCTGGGCCCTGTGTCTGAAGTTTATAATGTCCTTGGCAACAGAAACTTACCTTGGATAACACTGCCCAAAAACTCTAAAGAAGCATATCATGCTTGTTGTTGAGTTTTTATTAGATATCTATGAATCTCGAAGAAAGCATTATCAGCAAAAATGGGGAAATTACACTAAAAATTTATACACTGACTTGCATGCATTATAAGTATTTTAGGTAGGTAGTTAATACTATCCTTCCTTATGACTTTATCAGAGATCCTTACTGTTATTCTACCCTTTTCTTCCTTCTGTATTTACCTCTTTCTCCTCTACCTAATTATATTCCTCTCCCTTTTTCTTCATTTCCCTTTTGTGTTCCTTCTAATATAGAAGTGGGGAGCCCAGTCCCATCTAATACACACAGGACATAACTCCTGCACCTAAGTCTTGATGCAAATCACTGCAGAAGAAGGCACAGAGACTGTAAGAGCCAAAGGAATGATAAGTTTACTTGAGAGTATATCTCCTATAAATGTCAGATTCTAAACTTAGGAAGTCTCAACAATACAGGTACCTAAACATGTACTCTACAAAGATGATGCCAATAAACATACTAACATGGAAGGGGAAAGCTCAGAAGGTCTCAATTGTAGATGAAAAACTACAGGCAACAAAGGAATGTTGATGAGTAGGAGAAATAGTCTTCTCTGGGTAAGAGCATTCCAACTGATTATCTAATGTCATTCTTGAGTTTTTATTACTTCATCATCAATTCACACAAATAAAACACACATGCATTCTTCATAAAAACTACAGTTTCTCATGATATAAATATACTATCTTTTACTTAAATAGTCCTCTCCTGGAAGCATTAGGTAGGAAGCAGTTATCAGTCGTTGCTGTGACCAGCTGTGTACTGTGCCTTGTTCTGATGTAAATCACTACATGTAGATTTAGAGACATGGATAGCATGAACAATAAATTTTGAAAATCATTACTAAACATTCATGTAAAAAAGATTACTTCAATTTACATTCACACCAAAATCTAAGTTTAGCATATCAACTTATCACCAAACAGCTTATTACCTGATAATCTGATGTGTAAAAAAAATACTACTTGAAACTACTTGGCGCAAGTTAGAAGGAAACAGAACACGCAACAAACCTGCCTAGGAATTTATTAGAGGAGGCGTGTACAGGCCTGGGGAAGTCAGTGTGCAGAGACAGAGAGAGACAGAGAGAGAGAGAGAGGAAGATGGTGCATCCAGCTTTTAAAAGCTGCCTAGTGCAAGCACACAGGGGGTTGATGTGACTATATCATATGCAGATGGTGGGGCTCACGCATTTGCGCAAGGGCTTAGCTGAGTCATATGTAGATGATGCAACCACACAGCAAGTTGAGTCACACTGGACTCTTTACCATCCCTGGGGGCCATAAGGCACTTCTGCCTGAGGGCTTGTCTACACATGCATGGCCCTAGAACTGGGAAGTGTCAGCCTTATAGTGGCTGAAATCATAACACTACTACTAGATAAAAATACAGTTGCCTCTTAAAATCCTTTTAAAAGATTCATGCCCATTTTTGTCTGACACTTCTATTGAAATATAAAGATGTTACATATTTAGTGATAAGATTAAGAACTGAAGGTAGTACTTATGGCATTACCAAAATGCTTATGTCTTAATTACGTGTGTGTATGTGTGTGTGTGTGTGTGTGTGTGTGTGTGTGTGTTGGGAGGGATACCCTAATGCAGATAGACATCTATAATAATTCCATAAATACTTGTAAAGCAAAATTCTAATCTGGTAGCCAATGTGTTTTATGAATATACTTGTCCAAAAGGGGGAAATCAAAATTGAAAGAAGAAAAAGCAATCTAAATGTTAATATCCACAACAGCAGATCCCTAGTTTACTAAAACTGAAGCAAATATTTTATAAACTAAAAACTATAAATACACCTGCCAAGTATATAATTCATGTCAGAGTCAAGTAACAATTGCATTTTCTTTAACATGATCCAATTACAATCACAGAAATTCTTAAGAGAAATTTCCAAATATTCTATCATGACTATTGCTACAGAAGGAGGTCATCCATTGAAGTTTGCAAAGCATTTGCATAGAAATATTCCGCAACAGCATTTATTGAAAATATACAAAATTATAAAGTAATTATCTGTAATTGGAACAACCACAAAGTGGACACACGCTCTTATCCCTAATCAAGAAGTTATCATCAATTGATAACTGCTAGCAAAGAAAAATTATTTTCTCAAAAAAAAGAGACTGAATAAATATACAAACAACACTTGAAGGCAGTACATGTCCAACACGAAATAATTTAATGTTATTCTTTGTGTCTCATGTTGCTTTGTTTAGGGTTTTGTTTGCTATGGGGAGGAGCTTGAGTACTAGCCTCACTGCCCCCACAGGGTACAGCTAAGATTTGTCATAGCAGTTTATCACCTGGCTAATTGGATCTGAGAGTAAATGGAATAAATCAACTCACGTACATTAGAACTACATGTTTTTTATTCCTTTGTGCAAAGCAGTGAGGAGAAGAAATAAAGGGGCAATCTCCACCAGGTTTTTAGTTTTCACAAACAAGGTTAAAAAATTCCATGGGTAAAACAATGATTTCACATGCATTTAGAATCACAAAAATGGCACATAGAACCTGACAAAGCAGCACTCCAGAACAGGTGACACCACCCAGGAAAGAGCCAGCGACTGTGGAGAAATACCTGAGATTCCAAACCATTAGATAAAGCTAATAAAGGTCCCTGAACCTGGACTTTGTCCACACCCAGACCTGTCTGTCTGGTGGGGCAGTATCTTCCTATCCTTTTGAAATTCCTATGTGGTCTGTTAGCAGGCCATTTGGAGGGGACTGACTCTATGTAAAGTTAACTGTAAGAGTTGTGTCTCTAAGACCTCATGGAAGGTCATTCTGTTGCCCTTACAGGAGAAGTTACACTGCTGAGTGTTTTGGGAATAAATCTCATCTTAGATTTTTATAAATTTAGCAGCGATTTTTCCAAAAGAGGGGACTGGAGATGATGGCTCCAAGGTTAAGAACACTACCTGCTCTTCCAAAGGTCATGAGTTCAATCCCCAGCAACCACACGGTGGCTCACAACCATCTGTAATGAGATCTGGTTCCCACTTGAAGAAGAGACCTAGTCCTAATCAATTTAGATCACCAAACCAAATATGGACAAGTTCAACAGAACTGCCATATAAGAACTGCCCACACATACATTGCAAGGGCATAAATTTCATTTTCTTTTTTTCTTTCTTTTTTTTTAACCAAAAATAAGTATTTTCATAGCTCTGCAAAACGGGTTGCTCAATGTCGATGTATAAGTACACACTTACTGTGGATTAGCCTATCGGTCTGTCAGCTGTACAGTTACCATATAATGTGAGCTCCAACACTTTGTCTTAAATTTACTGGTCTTTTGCTTGTATTTTATAGTTTTCAATTTTATGTTTTGATGTATCTGTGTATGTGTTTGTTTTGTGCTTTTTAAAATCCAGTTTGCTTGTTTGTTTGTTTTATTTGGTTGTTTGTTTTTTAAAGAGAGGAAGAAAACATGCAATTGGATGGATGGAGAGTTGAGAAGGATATGGGAGGAGATGAGAGAAGGCAAACTGTTAGGCTTCCATCACCCAGAGCTTTGGCAAAATGTCTAAGCCACCCCCAACTGCTGGCACTTCTAGGTTCCAGTGCCCCGCATGTGCCATCAAGCACTCAGGCAATTTACATGGCCACCCGGGACCCTTAAACCTATGGGACTTATGTGATCTACGTATGCAGCTACAGCAGCTACATAAGCCCCTGTGCCTCTCTCTGGCCCCCATCTATCTCTCTCTGTCTGTCTCTCTCTGTCTGTCTGTCTCTCTCTCTCTGCACCAACTTCCTCAAGACTGCACACACGACTTTCTCTTTCGTAATAAACTCTTAAAGTGGGTTTCATTGTGTGTTTCATGACCCATTCTCGCTCGCGCCCCATATTTCAGAAACCATGATCAGGATATAGTATATGAAAAATATTTATTTTCAACAAAACTATACTGAAATATTTTATGCATTTCACCCAGAAATCATACTAAAATACAGTGAAGAATAAAAAGGAGGGTTAGTATTCATCCATAACACAAAGCCAAGGGGAGAAAGTAGACGACATGGATGTGAATAAGGCTACGGAAACTCGCTGGAGAAGTGACTGCTGCCTTGACTACACATTAGAATCTCAGCCGCCTGCCAAGGCAGGTAAGAACTTTTAGAAGTATCTAACCTATAATTCCAACCTCAGGCCTCCATCTTTGGAAGCCCCCTCCCCTGAGTCTATCAAACCTTGACCCCTCCCCAGGAAAGGTCAAGATCACTCCCACAGGCTATTTAAACTGCTCCTCAGAAAATAATCTGTGGTCTTCCCTCTTCCTCTTCAGTGTTCCTTGGTGGCTTTCCCTCCCCCACCCCCACCCTCTTGGGCCACCCTAGAGCGCAGGCATCAATTAAACCTGGATATCTTTTAATTTGGTCTCATTCAGTCTGATTGGGATTATTTGTATCAATGGAGAGCCCCTTTTAGGAAATATTCCTAACATAACCTACTCACAGAAATTCAAAATCCCTCAGAAACAGCACCAATTACCTAGGAAAGTAAAGATAGGCCCTAAAAACAGAGACACGAACTACAAACTCTTACATGGCATTATTACATTTCTCTCACCAAAATACATCAAAACCTCACAAATCAAAATCTTACACTTTGTGGTCAGCAGTACAAGAAATTAAGAGCTCTGTCCATTTCAGAGCTTGACAGAAAGGTAGTCGGGCATACTACCATGAGAGCAGAAAATAAAGAAAAGAAACAGATGAAATTGGTTGACATAGCAAAAACATTTTCATAACAAATTTAAAAAGGCTCCATTCCAAACTGTTACAAAAAAACAAAACTAAACAAAAAATTCTAGAGAACAGTTAAGGGATAAACTTAACTGTTTAAAAGTAAAGTAAATACCATTTCAGTAAGTCGAAGAAAAACAGATGAAAATAGAGAAAGACAGAAAGAACTAGAGATGCACTCTCGCATCTTCTAACCACGTAGTAAGACTCAAGAACAAGACTGAAATCATCAAAGAAACAACACAAACAATAGCAAAAAGTTGCTCACTGTTTATAAACGTAGTCTCATTATCTAAACCATACCAGCTCACACATGCGATGCTGATGCTGCTTTAGCTTCCCCAGGGCTGGGATCATAGGTATCACCTGCCCTGCCAGGAAATGTCTTCAAAGCTGTATGACCTACATCTTAACACCAGAGACAGGAATGGGAGTCTCAAAAAAGTATGAACAGTACTGGAATTTTAAAACAGAAGACCAAATGCTAGAAGAAAATACAGCTTTCAAACTGCAGACTAAAAATTATTTCAGCTTAAAGGATAATAGCTACTTAATTACTAAAATGAAATAAACAAGTAGACTAAAGGCAATTTTTAAGAAAGAGGTTTCAAAATTTATTTTCAGCATTTTGGAAATGGCTCAGAAAAGTACTTATGAAAGCATGGGGATCTGAGCTCATACACGCATACAAAACCTCTGAGTACTCTGGTGCACGCCTATAGGCAAATCGGGGGAAGGAGATCCCAAAACTTGCGTACTAGCAAGTCTAGCTTAAACAGCGAGCTTCTGCTGGCTGTCACAAAACAATAATATGGAGAAATTACTATGGAAGAAATGTGGCACTAAACTTTGGTCACGTTTAAACATGTTTAAACGCATGCACTTTTACACATATATGTCCATATCTGAACACACGTATTCATCACATATACACATTTATTTTCTATTGATCATCTGATGGTTTCCATGAATAAGAACATACATCAAGAAGGCAAAGGATCCAGGAAACAACTAGGGTAGAGCAGTCTCAGAGTGAGAAGAAGGCAGTCCACTTCCGAAAGTGGCCAGTGAAGTTGGGAATGGAGAAACTAAACAGTCTCAGATGAGAACTAGTCCAGGAGGTCATCAGCTTAAACTTCACCATGTTATAAAATCACTAAGAAGACAATGAAGATTCAAAAGATCCATTATTATAAAGGACATAAAAATTAAAAACTAAAATAACAATTCTCATTTTTCATTACATTCCAATTCTAATTTTCACAAATACTTATGCCACCAAATAATATCACATCAATTATACCTAATGAGTAAAACATACAAAGTAACTCTATTTATGGGTTCTTCATTTAATGGATTGATTCATCATAGATAAAAATATATTTTAAAACATTAAAAGAACTGCCCATACCTCAACCACTGACAAAGTACACGGTATCCAGAAATGGATACGCAAGACACATGGAAAAAGACTGTCAAATCTTGCCAAGACAGGGTAAGACAGTTCTAAAAAAATGTTCTGCTTCTAAAAATGGTCTGTCAGTTACGCTAGGCCTTAGCCAAAGTTGGTTGCTTCAACGCTGCAAAATGAGACTTTGGGTGACTGCCCATATAGCTAATTGTCTCCATCATATATTGCTCACTTTGGAAGCTGCTTAATTGCACTTCCTGCTTGCTCAAGTAATATTACTTCCCTCTCAGGCCTTCGGTGGGGTTGAAGATTAGATAATCATAGCTACATTCATCTTATGATTTAGCCAAGCTTATTTCTGATACAAGATTTAGACTCTTTGGAATA
>LOJH01042348.1:0-10747 GCA_001685095.1 Ellobius talpinus | reverse complement strand
ATCTTTACAGAGTACAAGAGCATTCTCCCAGAGCATTCAAGGGCCAGCAAGTATCAAACCACCTGTATACAGGGTCCAAGGCTTCCAGCTAGCCTAGCTGTAGAGCTGTAATAGGTCTGACAGGTAGGATATGCCAAAAGGGTAGTTGGAAGCCAGTTGAAAACAGGACCACTGGTGTTTGGAGAAGGTAAGTGTGTGTAGACCCAGTATGTCAAGTCAGAACTATGTGGTTGTTATTCCAAGTGTCTCTTGTCTTTGTGTGATGGCTCCATCACAAGCTGACCTTGGCCCACACCCGGGTCTTCTGGAAGAGCCCATTGTTCGGACCACATTTCTTCCTGAGAACACAAGGTTCAAAAACCCTAAGCACCCTGCACCAGGCCTCAACTCTCCTTACCTTCTGCCTCTGGGTATGGTGGTGGCCTCTGTCAATGAATGTGCCTCAGCCAAGATAGCAGATTCAGTCTTCACCGTCTGTTCACTAGATCTCCTTCATTCTGTGTTTTGCTGAGTTCACCCTAGCTGTAAGGGACACCTACCCTGGTCCCCAGTCCTAAGGATGCTTGGCCACTGAGCCCTCCATCTGTGGTTTGTCATCTGTTCGTGATTGTTCTCGCTTGGTTACAGGCTCTCCCTCTCTGCCAGATAAGTACCGACATGCTCGGGAAATGATGTTGCTGTTGCCCGCACATCGGGACCGCCCAAGCAGTGCCATGTATCCAGCAGCCATCCTAGAGAATGGACAGGTAGCAGGCCTCGCCTTGACTAACTGTCCTCTGCTACAAGTGTGTTGGCTTGGGCTCCCTCATTGCATCTGCTAAACCCTTGCATGTACAGTCTTGCATGCCTCCCTCATTCTGTTGTAAGAAAGCTGTTGGACTCCTCAAGACAATAAATCTGAGGACCAGAAATCCAGTGTAGGTTTGAGTAGACTGGCGACCGGGACTATACCTGCTTGGGTGGCTTCCTAAAGCTCTAGCCAGCTTTCTGACCTGCATAGTCCATTCCTCTGCATCCTGAGGAGGCTGTAGTAAACACAGGTAGGAGGATGTCTGTGTGTCCTGCTAGGGTTGACCTCCACACTTAGTTTTCCAGACACCATGCTTGGACCAGCAAATAACACTTGGCCCTGTGCAGTTTGCACCTGACTTTCTATCGAGAGCCGTACAAGTCACTTCCAAGTAACTGTCCTAGACCCAAACTGCCAGGAGTTTCTCAATGGCACCCCTCTGTCAGGCAGGGAGCAGATCTGATGGGTGCTGCTCAGAAGAGCAATGGGACCTGCCAGACTCCAGGTATGGGTGCTGCCTTTCTCTCCCCTCAGTGCTAACCTGGATCTGGGTGGGAACTTCCAAGAATTAAGACCTATCAGTGCTCATGGAACAGACAGGGTTTTTAAATCCTTTCTGTCAGTGGTCTCCCTGGCAAATAGAAATATGTGACAGTTGAATAATGGAAAGTACCTATGTCCTGCACATGACAGCCTGGGTGATGTCTCAAATATCCATGAAGTGCTCAGATCCAAATACACCTGGACTGTTGTAGCAGCCTTCCCAGAGCTGTGAGAAGCTCTCAGCACATCTCAAGCATGAGCTATCTTACTGCTTTGATATCCTCATGTGAGCTTAGAACATCCTGGCACCTGTAGTCCATAACACTGCCTCCTAGATATAGCTGGCTGCTCTTACACTCTTTGATATTTTTCTCCTTCCCTCAGCCACCAAACTTCCAGCGGGCCCTGTTCCAGCAAGTAGTTGGAGCCTGTAAACCCTGCAGTGATCCCAATCTGTCTATGGCTGAAAAAGGTATTTTCCTCTCTCTAGGAGCTCTCTCATGTTTGTCCCATCTTGAGTGTCTAACTCTTGTTCCTGATACCAACTGTCCAGGTCTGAGCCACAACCAAAATGCTCATGTCTGTCTCCCTAGACGTAGTGCTGACCAATTTCTCAGGTCACTGTTTAGACCACAGCTGGCCTGGATCCTGTTTGTCTGTCTGTATTTCCCTCTCTCTAGGGCCCACCCTCAGAGAGGCCCATCTGCCATCTGCCTTGAGTAATTCATTATAACTCAGGCTGCTGTGGGCGTCTACTCTCCTAAGTTCTTCCTAATAACTTCTAGAATTTAGTATGCCTGATGGTCCATCTGGGGCTTCAGAAACTTCTTGGAGCTCAGGATGGACTGTGGCCAATGAAAGCTCCAAAGGAATAGAACATATATACTATAGTGAATTTCCAAAATTAAGTTTGTGCAGAGAAAGCTCTGTGTGCTTCAGTGAAGTCCAGTCACTGTTTAGCCACTCTGGCCAGTGACTGCTTGGTCCATCTGTACTACACCATACCACTGAGAAACTCTCCCTAGAGCTGCAGCTGCATAGATGTGACACATTACCCTGTGTTCTGCAAGCTGATGTAAGAACTAGTGTCCAACCTCTATAACCTTGACTGAAGCCCTAGACACCTAAGTTAATTTTAGCACAGCAGTAGCTAAATGGGGACCATACTGAGCTTGTCTGTCAAGCAGAACCTGGTCCCATAGTTCTCTTCTCGCTTCCATCTGCTGTGCTTAGTACATATTCACTTCCCACCAATAGTCTGTTGCCCCTTAGCCCATCAGACCTTGTCCCTTCAAAGCTTTCATCGTGTTGTCATGGCACCTGCTTACCAAGTGCTGTCTGCTGTCCCCACTGTCATTGTTACCCCTGTTGGTTGTTGTAAAGGACAAACTCTGTGTCCTTTTTAAGGAGTCCAAACACCGGGTCCAAACCTTGGTTCCTAGTGGGCATTAGTGCCAGATGCTCCACCACAAAAGGCCTACTGAAGATGCCTTCCTAACCTCAAGGCTGCACATCCTGAAAAAGTGACTCCTTGGATTCCTGTACCTATGACCCCAAAACAATGGGTCTTTTTGGCCTGGAAGGCTAGAATCCACAATGGTTTTCTTCACCTAAGATGCAGAGCAATCTCAAAACTAGCCAAGAATCATACAGCTCAGAGCTCAAATCAGTATTGGTGGTCAGACCAGGATGCTACATCAGTTGGACACAGAAGAACCTCAGGCCTCGCAAGCTACACTGCAGCAAAGAGCTGGGCACGCTCACCCTAGGTGTCTGGGGGAAGGACAGGTGTCTCAGAACAAAAACTGAGCCCAGAGCTACCGTATCCAAACCACAAGGTCAACACTTAGTGGCAACAAATTAGGCATTTTCCCATTGGTAATACACAGGCCAGACTAACCCCTAGGTCCCCCTAGAAACTTACCTCTCACCTGTAGGCTTTTTTTTTTTACCAGTCACACCTGGACAAGACAAGGCTGCCCTCAGGTCAGGGACTGTGCACTGGGGACCTCAGGCCAGTGCTGTAGAGCTTTTAATGCTGACAGATGACAGGACACAGAGGGTTATTGCTCTTCTAGAATAAATCATTCTCTTGGCCACACTGCGTGGCAAAGGTCCACTGGCCTCAGTGCAGATTTGTGGTTTCTGGTTGACATGGAATGACTCACTCAGACACCATCCTAAGTACACCATGACAGCCTTCCTAGAATTATTCCCCTATAGTGTCCCTGACCTCAACTTCCTTTGGACCCTTGGGGTAAATTTTAGCAGCCCCTTCAGTTCTTTATGGAGTTAAGGGCATGTCTGAGATCTTGGGTTGTCAAGTCTTTTTAGAGAAGAAGCTTCACAGGATCATCTCTAAGCTGCCACTTCCGAGACCTGTGGCTTTCATCATAAATGTTTTTGTTTGGGAGACGAGAGCTTGGATGCTTAGAACCAAAAAGCCCTTGCTGCACCTTGGAGAACCTGGAGGAAGATATGCCTATTCTTGTTCTCAGGATTTCTGAGGAAGCCATCTGATGCTTATCAGATTCAGATTTTCTGCAGGTAACAGCTCAGTTGCTACTCATCAGATTCAGATGCCCCTTCTTCCTGCTATTAGCCATCAATATATCATGAGATTAAGCATCCTTATAGCTGGAGTTTTACCTTGATTTGCTGTAAGCCCATGCTAGTCCTTGAGCAAAGAGAAGAAAAATGATGTCATCCCTCTATCCATGGAATGCCTTGGGCCTAGCACTTTGGACCATCTCCTACTTAAAGGCCAGATTCCAGCTTTTTCTAGAGGCTCCCAGCTCCTATCAGGCCTTGGAATTCTCCATTATCTGGGCCATGAAAGCCCAAACCTTGGATACCTCAAGCTCCCTTAGCTACCACTGTTTTAAAACAGAACCCATATTAGACACCTGTACTCTGCATAGGCTGCCCTTCCAAAAGGCTCCATCAGAGGAAAGGCATGTTTCCTCTTGCTAGCATTTGTTCTCTGAAAAGAACCATTTAAACAAACTTCACATTTCCTTTCCTGCACCTGCAGAGTAGCCAAGCCCCAAATTGTGAAAGTCTAGCCACTGCTCTTCTCTCCCCTTTAACAAAGGACTGTCACCCCAGCTGTAGCCAAAGAGCCAGCGCTGAGGCACCGCTGCTTTGTCTGGGCCCTGCTCTATTCTGCATCAAGGACTTTCTAGCCTCCCCCTTTCTCAAGAAGCAGTGTGTTCCCCTGGGTCCAGGCTGAGACTCCAGTGGGTACCTTAAATACCTCTTCTTGCTCAGAAAATGTCTTGCTCTTAAACCTAGTCAGTAGGCATAAGAACAGGAATGGGTCAGTGTTCTAAATGTTACCACAGGCTCCCTGTAGAACCAGCGGAGCTACCTCTCAAAGGACACGGTCTCCATCTCCTTTCCTGCTCCCTGCTTTTCACACAGGGCATGGGCAGTTCAAGAGCCTTGACCTAATTCTTGACTTGTGAAGAGTTCTGTGTCCTGTGCTATGTTCTTGATCTCTTCAGCCTTTCCTGTTCTCTCATGTGATCTTCTGGTTTTGCTTCTGACAGATCCCAGAGACTGCAGGTGTTTACTCCTGATTGCATGTTCTCTCAATCTGCTTTATCCTGAACACTCTTCAGAAATCAGCTTACTCTTGTCTTCAGAGGCAGCTTCAATCACTGGCCAGTCATCTCTCTGGGCCACAGTGTCTTGCTTGGCTAGTATTTTCAGCTGTAGGGCCTGACATACCTCTTGTATGCTGGCTACACAGAGCAGACGTAGAGAAGCCTCAGGCTGTAGGGCAGCTTCTCTGAGCGGGAAGCTCAAGAAGTAACCTCCGTTCACTCCATCTCTTTCCACCCTTCAGCGGTGCCAGCAGCCCCCAGCAGCTGGAGCCTGGATAGCGGAGCCCAAGAGGCCCAGCCCTTCCTGTCTGCCCTCATGGGGCACATCCTGGCTCCCCCAGTGCCTCCCCGAAGCCTGCTGCATGGTAAGCGGGTCCCCCAAATAGTTTCTCGTCTCAAACTCTGACCAATGGCTAGATCAGCAGCTTTCTAGGCCATCTCAGCCAAGGCTAAAACATCCACACCACAGAAAGGAGCCTGCTGAATATTGGGGCCAATAAGGTTTTTGAGTCCTGCAAGCTAGCTCAGTAAGGCCATCCCAGGCAGGGAGGCTGAAGACGACAAAACCAGCTGTGCCAGATATACCTCTCACCAGTCTGCCATCAACCTGCCAGTGGACCAGAACTTCTCCTGCCTGAAGCCTGTTTCATGGGCTCTGAAGCACTCAAACTCCTGACCTCCTGTGTAGAATGGGATTCTTTTACCTTAGTGACCTGTATTTTACAGACTGTCAGTGTAAAGAAAAGTGACTTTCAATGCTGAGGTGTTCTTGGGGGACTTTTCCACACCTGCCCAGTGCCCAGCAAGGTGATGCTGCTGTGCAGCTTGTGCAGGGGGTCCCCAGCTGAGGCTACAATTCTGTTCTCTTTGCAGGTCATTACTCCCTACACTTTGACGCCTTCCACCACCCACTGGGTGATGCCCCCCCAGCCCTCCCTGCCCGGACCCTGCGCAAGGTAATGTACTGAAGCACCTGTCCCACCGCCTCATCTGCTGTAGACACCCTGGGGGCCTACAAGGGGAACCTGCCTCTCCTCCCCTCCCCTCCCCTCCTCTGTCCTGAGAGCATAAGCTGGCAGAAGCTGGGGGTGGCTAGAGCCACACTAGAGCAGCAGGTGACCCATGAATCCTGCGATGAACATGAGGAAGGGAGATCAGGGGGTCTTATGGACAACCCATGACAACAAGAGTATGTGTGTAGAGAGCATTGAGAAACTTGGGGGCTCTCTGCCAATACCACAGGCTCTCAACACACTGTAGTCCAATAGCTAATTAAATGTCCCTGTGGTGGCTTATAAGAGTTTTTAAAATTAGTGTCAACTGAAAATGAGAAATATCAGGCACTAAAGTTCTACAAAAAATTCAAGAAGTAAAATTTGACTCTTCTTGTTAGCTTCATTTTTCTGCAAATGGGAATAGACCAACTCTGTGACAGATTTTAGCAAAAGAGTAACACTCACCTGATCTGTGGCCCAGCAGGGTTCCTTCTGCCTGATGACCCAGACCATACCCAACCTGGGAATTGGTCCCAGGTGCATCAGTGCCCAGTAGCCAGGGCAGGGGCATTTATTGGCCCTCAGAAATAACAGTGATTCTGGGCCCCACTAGCTTGCTTTGGGGGGAAGATGCTTAGGGGGAATCATTGCTGAAGACACAGACATGAAGCTGATAACATTTTAACGTTCATTGATAAGCAGACTCTTGGTCTCCACATGGCAGGCCAGTCCACCTGTCTAGGGGCATTCTAACTTACCCACCCTTTCCTTCGCACAGTCTCCTCTCCACCCCATCCCAGCCTCCCCTACAAGCCCCCAATCGGGCCTGGATGGCAGCAACTCTACGCTGTCTGGCAGTGCCAGCAGCGGTGTGTCCTCCTTGAGTGAGAGTAACTTTGGGCACTCCTCAGAGGCCCCACCTCGAACAGACACCATGGACTCCATGCCAAGCCAGGCCTGGAATGGTGATGAAGACCTTGAGCCGCCCTACCTCCCTGTCCACTACAGCCTCTCTGAGTCTGCTGTCCTTGACTCCATCAAGTCCCAGCCGTGCAGAAGCCACTCAGCCCCAGGGTGTGTCATCCCTCAGGACCCCATGGACCCCCCTGCACTTCCACCCAAGCCCTACCACCCCCGCCTGCCAGCCCTAGAGCACGATGAGGGTGTGCTACTGCAGGAGGAGGCTGAGAGGCCAAGGGGCCTGCACCGAAAGGCCTCATTGCCTCCTGGGAGCACCAAGGAGGAACAGGCCCGCATGGCCTGGGAGCACGGCCGAGGGGAACAGTGAGGAGCGGAGAGGCAGCTGCACCACCATCTTCAATGAGCAGCTTGCCCAGGCACTCTGGGTCTGAAAAGCAAGTCCCTCCCAGGGAGCTAGAGGCTTGGCACTCAGGAGAAAACCACCAGAGTTTTACTGCCGTGAACTCATGTATTGCCATGTCCAGAGGCCACAGCAGCATGAAGGGTTGTGGTTTCTCTTTTATTTCTTTTTTCCCCCCATTTTTCTGGGTTTTCCTTTATGCAGTAGTTGCTTTCTTCCTCCTGCAGTTCCAGACCACATGGAGCTATATGGAGATATTGCACAGACAGAATTGCTTTGCAGCATTGCAGAGTCCAGGAGGAGGAGCCCAGGCCCTCCTTCCAGGGTAGAGATGGCGAAGAATGGAAATTGCACTAGGGACCTCTTCCTTTGCTGTATGGACAGAAAAAATTCATGGTTGCATTCAGGGATTGCAAGGACCACATGGACGACATGTCACAGGTGGACAAAGGGGCCACAAGCTGTTTGCACAAATGCTTGCCCACCTGCCCACTCTTCCATCTAGGAGTGTGCAACTGAGGGGCTGGTCAGGCACATGACTGGCCTAACTGCATGCCCAGGGCACACTGCCAGGCTTCCATGGGCCAACCTTGTCTCTTATCCCACTTTGGACATTATTCCATGGGCCAGCCTTGTCTCTTACCCCACTTTGGACACTATACATCACTTTTATTTTGGACTTTCCACTCAAAACACCTCATGATCTGCAGAAGCCTCCCTGGCTCGAATGGACTTGCAAGGGTTATCTCTTCAGCCCTAGGGCTTGAATTAAATGAAGCTAGGAGGGCTATCACTCCTGCAGGGAGTTAGCCCCTTCCCTTGTGTTAGAAAGAGCTGGTGTAAGAATGAGGCTAGATTCAGTGTGGCAGTAGCCAGAATGCCTCATAAGCGTTCACAGGTGGCTCCAAATGCCTGACATTTAGCGCCTGAATCAGGGATTTTCAGCACTACCTCTGAGCCTTGGGGTTGGCTGCCCAGCCTGGCTTCCAGGCCCTGAGGATGTGTGGTCAGGTTCAGCAAGCTTCTGGGTATAAAACATTAAAATATTTTTTTTAACTGATAGGAGGAAACTGATTTTGGAAGCAGAGAGCCACACAGGTAAAACTGTTATCTTCCAAGTAGCCAAGTACAGAACCCTCCACTCCAAACCCATAGGGACCGCCACTCAGGGTTCAGGACGGGCAGAAGGGCAGTTTTTCAGACCTCCCCAGTCTGTTAGGAAGGGCACAGTGGTGACTTTATAGGAAATTCTTTTGTGTCAGGGCACTGATTTTTTTCTCTTGGTATTATGGTGGGGGTATAGTAATATTTTACCAGGGTGCTTCTAAGTTACTTTTAAAAATAACTTGTTTCAAGACAGTTGTTCTCCTTTCATTTGCTTACATTCTCATCAGTGATGGCCATAAGACTGTCTTCTCCTTGGTGAGCAGGTATGTTGCCCCACTCCCTTTATCTTGTTGGCCTTCTGTGGCCAAGTTCTGGGCCTAGCTGCTCATCCTTTTCCCACAATTCTTTCCCAAACCGAAAAGTCCATGGTCAGGGTGTTTTTCTCTTATAAACAAGTTCAATAGAATTGCCAGCAAATAACCTAAGGGGAAAGATAGAAGGCCCATCTAACTCCAGAGTATGTTGGGGTCCAGGTACAACAGTATAGGGCTTTCTGATACCTCAGGATCATTCAGGCAGAGCAGAGCAGAGACTGGAGGATGTAGGCCAATTCAGGTAGCCTTGGCTCCAAGGGCAGACACACCTGCTCCTGAACCTAGATTCATTGGTAAGCTTGTTTCTGGACCATCTGGTTCATAGGTATGAGGGTCAAAGTCTAGCTTTGTTGTGACTCTTAGGGAAGGCAGCAGTCCGTGAAGGCAGCCTGCTATCCAGTGCAGACATCTCCCTTCTCCACTTGGTGGCACAGGAGGTAGGGAGGGAATGTAGGATTAAGTTCCTTGGCCTTGCTTTATGCAAGATGAAATATATTTGTGTCGTCCCTCTCCATTTTCCTTACTGGATGAAATGGACCTATTCTGAATACTTTGTATTGAAAAACCAGCCAGTGTGAGGGAAATGGGAGGCCAGAGATCAGAATCATTTTGAAAAGATTGTGAAATACTGATTTTCATTCTTATAAGCGTATTTGTAAATACCTATTTGAATGCTGTGTATTTGTACAGGAATTTGAGCAAAAAATGTATAGAGTGTGATGTCTAATTGGTAATAAGCCCTATAAATGTGTTTTTAACCTCTGGCATTCTGTGCTTATTTAAAACAAGAAAACTTCTAACCATTTCCTTTGTGTACTCGTGTCTAAAGAAAAATTGATTTAAAAATGATCTTACCTGTACCAGAAAAGTTAAAGAAAAAAATTGTGCCGGTGTCCCAAGAGGTATTTTACTGTATATATTGTGGTAGCATGTTATACATCCAACGAGTAATGTGAATTTTAGATGTAAATACCTGCCAATTGACTCCCCTCCCTTGACTGCTGTGATGTGAATTAAAGATGAATACCTGATATTGATCCACTGATTTCACTGAATGGGAGCGTAAGTGCCCCTCTCAAACCCTTGTCGCCGGGCTCCAAGCCCTTTTAGCTCCAGATACTTTCCTGTACTTGCCGGCCGCTCTTCATATTCTGCCTTCGAGGGCAAGTGGCCAAGCCCTTGCACTTAGCATCAGGGCAGTCCAGGCGGTAACATCTCCAGTTCCCATTTGCGCGTCTCCAAGAGTAGGACACAAAACCTCCCGAGATCCATGGCCTCCACTGGGAGGCCATCCCAAAATCTCGGCTCGTTTTGCCGCAGACAAGGCCCTCAAATGTCCAGGACAGCAGACGACTTTGACAGGCCTCTAGACTTTCGTCTAAGAGGTTCTGCGTTCCGACCCAGGATAAGGAGGGGTGTGGGCAGCCGGCACATGAAGGTGGACGCTCTCATTGGTCCGCCAATCCACGTGGTGGCTCAAAACAAGGAACCGCTTTTGATCCTTGCTCGCGCCGCTTGTCCTGCTGTGTGTCTGCTGACGCCAGAAGTACTGCGCTACGAGTCCGGGGCCCAGGAGGGGACTGGATGTGGAGCCAAGAAGTACTCGGGACGAGGCACCAGATTCAGAGGGTGCCCGGCAAGAGGCAAAGCCGCTGCCCCTACCCAATATGGTGGCCCGTGCAGCTTCCGCCCAGCCGCTTTCTATGGACCGCCCAAGCTCAATCAGCAACCGACAACTGTCTAGGGCCCAGACGCCGCCAGCCAATGAGGAAGGGTAGCNCCCGCCAATGGGAAGCTCCGGTTTGTGTCCCAGCCCCCTAGGCGGCGCCGGGTGCGGTTCATTCGCGCGGCGGCGGCGGAGGTGGCGGAGGCAGTGGAGATGTGGGCTACCCGCGGGTTGGCGGTAGCGCTGGCCCTGAGCGTGCTGCCTGACAGCCGGGCGCTGCGGCCAGGCGACTGCGAAGGTGCGTGGGGAGAAGGGGCAGGGGGAGGGGGCAGATGGCGCTGAA
>LOJH01042346.1:249-14221 GCA_001685095.1 Ellobius talpinus | reverse complement strand
TGTCCATCTCCATCTCTTCTGATTGATTTTAGTTTGAAATCAATTTTGTTAGATATTAGTATAGCCACACCCGCTTGTTTCTTTGTTCCATTTGATTGGGAAACCTTTTCCCAACCCTTTACTCTGAGGTAGTGTCTGTCTTTGAGTTTGAGGTGTGCTTCTTGTAAACAGCAGAATGTTGGATCCTTAAAACAGGCACTGTCATCTGGCTTTCTTGGGTACTAAACACACATGTAGTACGTGGACATACACACAGGAAAAATAGCCATACACTAAAATAGAAAACAAAATAAAAAAACACTCCCACTTCATTTTTTGAGACGGTCTTTCACTGAAGCCAGAACTCAACAGTTGACAAGGTTGGCTGGCCAGCAAGCCCAGTTGATCCTCCAGTCTCTGCTTTCTCCTTGCTGGAATTACAGGTGAGTTGCCATGCTCATCTTTTTATGTGGGGACTATGGATCCAGATCAATGCTCACATTGACCAAGCCACCTCCCCAGCCCCCTACTGTAGTTTATAGCAACTTCTGTCCTTGTTGGATGTGAATGTAGGTTCTCTGTGGCATATCCAAGCTACTGCTGCCCTAGGAGTCAGTGTTTAGCTGAACCTGGAAGCATGGAAGGTTTGAAGTTAAAGGGAAAAGAGTCTTATGGTCTGACTTGACTGTTCAGGGTTTTCTAGGAGATGCCTGGAAGAGAACTTTCCTTCAAGATAAAATAGAAATGATTCAGACTATCTTACAGTGGAAGGGGAAATCTAAAGCCAAGTATTTACCCTAAATCCAGATGCCAACATGTGTCTGCCCTAGATGCAGTTGGCGAAGAGAACTGTAGCCGCTTTGTTCTCCTAGAGCCGTGGTTCTCACCCTTCCTAATGCTGCCACCCTTTAACACAGTCCCTCACCTTGGCATGATCCCTAACCACAAATTATTTTGTTGAAGTCATAGCTGTAATTTTGCTACTGTTATGGATTTTACTGTAAATATCCAATATGTGATCTTAATGGTTCACAACCCACAGGTTGAGAACCATTATTTTAGACTGTCCTTTTCAAACTTTCCAGGTGTCAGAAAATGCCCCTCTGTTTGCTGGAAAGAAGAGGAAGGGAGGAAAGAGTGGAGGGAGAGAAGAGGGAGGAAGGAAGGGAGAGAAACTGAGAGAAAGAGAGAGATGAAATGAGAACACAATTAAGTTTACATTCACATTGTCTGCCAAAACCTACTGGGAAGGTAATAGAAGAAGGTGATAGCCTTCCTCTAGACTTCCAAAGAGCCATGGTTTTCCATTGCATGTTTGTGATTTAGTTGCTGAAGTGGCCGCCAATGGTTCAGAAATATTCAACCTGGCTGACTCTTTAGAGCTTAAGGTCTGCACCCTCAGCCTGGTCCTTCGGTCCTTTCCCACAAGACTCCTTTTTTCTCATCCTCACCATGCTTCTCAAAGTCTTGGAGTAGTAACTACATCCATTTTCAGAGGGTCTAAACTACCCTTTGAGGTCTCCCTATGTCTGCACACAATTTATAAAGAGCCTCCCAATGAAGTTTTCTTAGATAATTCAGATTTAAATGAACCACCTTCTACTCATTGTGAGCCTAATATTCTTACTAATGTGTCTGTATGGACATTTTAATTAAACATTTATGATTGATACCTTTTTCAATTATTAGGAGCATGTGATCTGTAGGGCACTATTTCTTTGAGTTTTTCAAAAAATTATTTTTATGATTTGTGATCTAGAAGTATGGTTCATCTTTAGAAATGATCCCTGAGTGTTTAAAAATAACCAATAGTCTTGATGTGAAGTGCAGATTTCTATTTATTTATTATTCTAAATGAGAATTACCAGCAGTCATGATAAGAGATATCCTTGACGAAACCTCAATTTGCACTATTCCTAGAACACAAAAATTCTCTCATGAAATGCAATGATCTACATTGGAAATTGTAAATACATCTCCCCACCCCAGCCCCGGTCCCCAACAACAGAGAGTATAAGCTATGGTGAAGGGAGAATGGGGATGGTGGACAGTTAGGTTCTAAGGAGTTGGTCAAGTTCAGAGGTTGATGTACATGGGTCAGGACTTGAGAAAAAGCACACAGATAAATGTCCCAGAGCATCCCAGAACATAAGTAATCAGACATGGAAGTGTCAGACTTAGGAATACTAAGTGAGCTGCGTCCTCTGTCATAGCTGTGACTTGGGTATGGGCACTGCTACCCAAACACAGCAATGCTGCTGTGACATACCTGTGTGTGACATGTGCAAGAGTGTACCTGGTCTGCAGGCAGCAAGGTCTGTGACACATCTGGAACAAGCCTGAAGGAGAGGACACCTGTGCACATATCCACCACAGGGGCCAGAAGGTGATGGATCCACAAATTACCATATTTCTAGGTTTTTATGGCTAGTGTCTACAAAAACAAGAAAAGTTAAATTCTTATTATGCTTGGATCTTTTATACCTTTTAATCATTTTGTCAGCTTGATTAATTAGTGTCCAGAGGAAAGGTGATAAAACTGTCTCCCAATGAGGCTCTTCACCACCTTCTTCCTCAGGACTTTCTTCATCGATCTAACCTACCTGTCTTGTATTCCATTTCCTGATCTTGGTTTTCGAAGGTGACAGTTATTGTTTCAGTTAATTTACCCTACAACATTATTGATTTAGAGTGAATTAATATTTTTCAGAATCCATAGGCTATATCTAGAAAGCTCTTCTACTTGCAAGTAGCTACAGTTGTATTTTTTTAGTTCTATTTGCAATTCCAAGAGACCACTAATATCTTTGTGGCCATCTTTAATGTGTTGTTGGTATGGTGTGCATGTCTGTTTGTATTTATGGCCATTCGCATGAGTGAGGGTTTCACTGCTGAAAGCCTGTCATTAGAGGTTCTTCTGGATTAACTCAAACCCACATCTGTTTCACCAGGAGGGAGGAACTGAGGGCAGATTGTGGGTCCAGGTATCTGGGTGAGGCCCAGATCTCTCTGAAGAAAGTGGCAAGGTGTGATGTACAGTTAGGTGATGGTCTCCATCTGTCACCTCCTTCTGGGCCATCCTAGCTTTTAGTCAAGATCACCCTCTTTCTCTACTCAACAACTGAACAACATAGTGGTCATGGGTTAACCTTCCTGCCCAAATGCAGAACTCTTCTGAAGGGCCGTCAACATTTGCTTCCTCTGCCTTCAGTTTCTTCCATTTCTCTCTCAGAACTTATTTTCTGGTCAGCTTCTGTTCCTCTAACCCAGGCTAACCATATGCTTCCCAGAGGAGCAAACAGATACCAGACTTAACAGAAAATGTCAATTCTGATCTCATTCTGTACTTCCTCTCCAGGCTGCTTCTGTCACCCTTCCATAAAGATGAATGATTTTGGGTGGTGAGAAGATTCCTCCAGAACAGTGTTTGTTGTGCAAGCCTGAGCATGTGTGTTTAATCTCTGGATCCCACCTAAAGGTTGAAGGAGAGAACTGACTCCATTAAACTGCTCTCTGACCTCCATGCCCCTTCCATGACAAACATTTACCCACCCATCTCTCTCTCTCTCACACATACACACACACAAACACAAACACAATAAATACATGTTTTAAAGATGAAGATTTTGTTTCAATATAGGAATCCAATTTTATTTCAGCTTATGAACCAATGGATCTAATAGATTCATCCCTAGGTGCTGTGGGACAATGGTCGTGTACCCTGTAAAGATTTGCCACTTGTATTGGTTTAATAAAACACTGATTGGATAGTAGCCAGGCAGGAAGTATAGGTGGGGCAACCAGAACAGGAGAATTCTGGGCAGAGGAAAGACTCAGTCTGCAGTCGTCACTTAGACACAGAGGAAGCAAGGTGAGAATGCCTCACTGATAAAAGGTACCAAGCCACAGACAAGAATTACAGGTTAATGTAAGATATAAGAGTTAATAAGAAGCCTGAGCTAATAGGCCACACAGTTTATAATTAATGTAGACCTCCATGTGTTTCTTTGGGACTGATTGGCTGTGGGACTGGAAGGGGGAGGACGGGACAGAAATCTCTGTCAACATCTAATGTCGGGACAGAAATCTCTGTCAACATCTAATGTCAGTGCCCCCGATGCCTAGTACACTTACTTCAGCCACCATCTGATTGAACCCAGTACCACTGAAAACAGTCTTCTACACAGTTGCCACTAGCATCTCCCAAAGCACTGCAAGGAAACAGCTCACCACTTCCACAGGGTGCCCATTCCACAGGGTGCCCATCTGTCTCTGTTCCAGGAGAGATCACACAAGGGGAAGCAGAATTTTCATCAGGCTGATGGCAAATGGAAGCATTTGAGAGTTTGGACTCTGTCTGTGCCTTTGTCACTTGTGACTATGAGTGAAGGTTTCATAAACCGAGGCAGAGAATAGGTGTCAAGATGGAGTGTGTTACATCCAAGCCAATAAACACCTCAACTGCTATAATCAGAGAAAATAATAGAGATTACAATAGCTGAATCAATCCTTAAATCACTTGAATTGCTCAGAGGAGTGACCTAATGTGTCCAAAATACTGTCCATTTCATGCAAACCTCCACACATAGAATTTGGAATCTTACTCTGGTAGCCATATCCTAATATTGCAGTGGCTACACCATGCATATACACCAGCAGGCACATGTCTTACAAGGGGATGTTAGTCATGGTCCCAGGGAAAGGTGACATCCTACTGCACCCCAGCCAGTGTTTCAAGGCCTGGAGTTCCTAAGAAGTAGATTGATTTGGTGTTCCCCTCAACCTATTCCCTTGGTGATGACCAGTTAAGCCAATTAGATCCCTTTTCTTCAAGCCTTCACAGTACCTGGAGTAGCAATGGCTTGGCTGTGATTCCTTCCCAGCTGGGAACAGTGTGTGCAGGGGGGATGTTTGGCGAGAGGCTACATTGGTGTTCTTAATAGAAAGTAGGGAATTCAACAAGCAGGGACTCATTGACTTTGGGGGGGTCTCTGTTAAGGTGTCCACTGGCCCTAGGTGATTTGAAACTTGTCTCCTTCTCTTGCCATATGTCCTGCAGATAATTCCAGATGCCCAGGTGGAGAAGTGCCTGGGAGAGTTGAGCAGGTCATGGTGCTGTCATTAATCACTTGCAGACAGCTGGTCCTACATTTCTTCCAGCCCTGCCCTGCCCTACCGTGATCTACAGCATCTCGCTGGAGCAGGGTGGGAGGCTCAGCTCTTCTTGGAGACCTTTCTTCTCCAGATGCCAATGTCAGACTACTTTCCTGGAGGAGGAAAACTCATCTCTTGCTGCTCATTTAAAACAAAAGCATCCTTTTTCCACATGCCTTTTGAAAAAAGGACTGTGGGCTCACCATCTTTTTACTTTCGGGTAGCCACTTGAGGTGGTTGGGAAAACACATACGAGAGATCATTCATGAATCAAGCTAGTGCATATTTTTATATTTATCTCTCTTACCTCCAAGGACATATTGCTATTTCAAATCATGACTTCTATGCCAGCATTTGCCCAAATGAGCTCTGTAGAATACAACTCTGCTTTATGATTCATGTAAAACAAGTATATATAAGTTGGGTCCTGGAGGTGCCATCCACCAAACCTCATAGGAGAATCACAGTGCTAGTCATAGCATGGGAGGAATTTGGCCACCAAAAACAGCCCTACTTCTTTTAGTTGAATTGGGTATTATTTGGTGGTGGATTCCTTCATTGGTACTCCCAATGCAGAGTGTGCTCATAAGACTTGTATCATAGTGGTAGAGCCTTCCCTGAGGACTTGGGTTTGAATTTATTTACTGGAAAAATCCACTTTACTTTCTGTGTCTCATATTGCTCACCCAAATAATGGGAATGATACATTCAAGTTGCTGGGTGGTTCAAACATGTCACTATACTTAACTCAGTACAATACCTGCTGTGTAGTGAGCATACCTATATTTTCTGCTATCATTATGACTTTCTGAATTCAAACAAGAGCTTGGGTCTGATAGCAATAAATGTGAATTAAATATTATGGTAATTAATGATAGTGAATATGTTATAGTCTGATAAAAGTTTCATGAATCCATACTTAGTTTTCATGAGTCTTGTGCGGTAGGCATTGTAGCTACTATTGGTGTTTACCAACTATAGGTTAGAAGAGAAGACTAAGAAATTCAAGCATTTTTTTTGAGTAAACAGTAAGGGAAAGAGCTAGGGCACAAAGAGGAACCTTCCACATCAGATTTGATTTCACAAATTATATTTGATTTCCCTTGGATTCCAAGTTAAAATGTGAAAAAAAAAACCCATCTGTTTGTAATAGTTGCAATCCGCCTCTCCCAAGAGTGTAAGTGCAAGGCAGGGGATTAATTAATGCAGATGTTAATAATTAAACTCACTTAAGAGAATGAGGCACAAGACAAGGGAGACAGTGGCCTTTAAGGCTTGAAAGCTCCTGGCAAAGGCTTGTGGAGGACTGAAAAGCATGAGGCCAGGAGCACGCCATCTAATGGACCTTACTGCTTCTTCTACATCTGGGATAAGCCTGAGTTTCCTGGACAAATGAATAGCAGTGGCAGCCATGAAAGTGAAACTTTGAAATCTGTGCTTGATGTAGAGAGATGATGGTGACTGCTTCAGTATCATATCTGAACTCCACATAGTGTTTGAACTCAGGAAGACCCAACTTCCAAGACTTAAAGTTACCTAGAGAAGCAGAACGGTTTGTCTTTTAACCCTAAATTCCTTGGACTCACCTGCTGGCCCTTCTTTGGGCCTCTGGTCAGTACTGGAGTGACAGGGAATCTTGGAGCATCTTTTGGGGGATGACTTTACAGATGTGGTGTCAGGTTTACCTAATGCTTTTATAAAAGGTGATTGCAGGGGGCGACACCAACCATTTTTATAACCAAGCTAAAGCATGACTTATATTCTAGGCTAAAAAGTTAGCAAAAAGAAAAACCCAGATTAAAAGAGGGGAAATACTTCCTCTCACATATCACAGTCATCAAATATTGTCACCTCTTAGTTCAAGATGGCAAATGAGGAGGCACAAAGTCTTTGCTTAGGTCACGTCGCCAGAGTTCACTGTCCCATCATACTCCGAAAACAGTTTCTCTTTCTCTGCAAACCATTTTCATATAGGAAGAAGGCACCTGGCTTTCAGTTTGCTTTGCCATCCAGGGAGAGTCAAATCAGTCTTAATCTGAGTTCAGTTATGGGTGCCAACAGGAGATTCTTTCCGTTACCTTTGCATGCATATCTGAGTCCTAATACATATGTGGTCATCTCTCTCTCTCTCTCTCTCTCTCACTTCTTTTTCTGTAGATAACTTAGAGACCTGAGGAGGCAAAGTGCTTGCTGTACAAATATAGGACTTCGGGTCAATCCCCGGATCCTATTAGAGGAACAAACAAGTAAATAAACCCCCAAACATACAAAAACTTGAGGATGGTACTGTATCTGTCATCCCAGTTCTGAGGAGGCAGAGACAGGGGGACTCCCAGGGGGAATCACTGGCCAGTCAGGCTTGCTTAATCAATGAGCACCAAGACCTTGTCTCCAAAAGCAAGGTGCGTTGTTCTTGAGGAACAACACCTGAGGCTGACTTATGACATCCACACAAATGCAAAGACACCTGCATTCACACATGCATGTACACATACAAAAAGTAAATTTAAAAAGAAAAAGAAGTGGGAGTGGAGAGGAGTGGAGGGGAGGGGAGGAAGGGGAACTCAGAACACTACTCCCCTGAACACTTTACTCACAAGGCTCTGGCTACAAGAATTATCCTTTGAGTCCAACACTGGGAGAGAGCCAGTGTTGATGTCCCCATGGGAGACTAGGAAGGACTGAAGGATGAGCCTGATCAACCCTTCTCATGTATTCAAGCTCCACTTATAGCAGAGACCAAGCTTAAGCTTTCGTCAGAGGCCAAACAGCCATTTTCTTCCATCTAGCAGAGCCAAGTCAGAAAGGCAGACATGAGTATGTGGGTAAAGGCACCTACATTACACACATGCACATGGATGTCACGCTCCTGGTCCCACCTTTCTGAGACATGTTTCCTGGCCCTCCGAGCACTACACACATGCAGGTGCATCTCAACACGAAATGTCCCGGGAGACATTTCCAGTGCCAAGGAGTGAGAAATTAGCATCAGAAGCCAATCTGCACTCATTCTTTTAAAACTGGGGCCCCTCTCTAATAGCCCATGCCATAATGTTAGAGTTTGATGGCAAGAAGCAATAAAAAGGGGAGACAGGCCATGTAGCCAGGTTTCCATTTCCCCTAGGGTGAGGAATGCCGACCAGCCCCTTCCCAGTTCACGTTTCCTAATGCTGATGGTGTTTGGGTATTGGCATTTTGTCATTGCTTTTTAACTCTGATCAGTTTGCAGGCTTGCATCTTTCTGAAGACCTGTCTCAAGGAGCTATCAAGTATGTACATGTAGGCAAGTGGAATTTCTGTGGAATGCATGGAGTGAATTCATTCACACCTACAATTTACATTTATTTTCGCGTTTGTTTGTCATTAATGTCATGACTGAAGGACTGTGATGAAGATTAATTGCATAAACAGTTTTTGCTGATTTTGTAAGCAGCCATGTTGGTTGTCTTGTTTGATTTTTCAAGCTTGATGCCTAATAGTATGATGGGGAGCCTTTCTTCTTTTTTCCCCCCAGCAATTTCATAGATGAAGTATCCCAAAGCAATCTTACTTAATACACTTTGGGGGCAAGGTGTCTGCTAACCTTGGCATTCTAGCTAAATAGATTGATGGCACAGTTAGAGGCCAAAGGCCACTCAACTCAGTTTCAAGAGTTTCACAAACATTTGGATTTGGGCAGGACTCCCCAGGACAAAAGGAAAATTGAGAACATTCAAGACAAGATAATTTTTTTTAAATTTTCTTGTTCAACTAATGCTGGCTTTGAATTTGGAGTTTAAATTGTCAGAGGTTCTATCTCCTTTGCAAGTGAGATTTGGTTCTGGTGTCTGTCTCCCAGTGCATTAGGGACTACTCACCCAGCATTTCACCAGGACCCAATAAAAGTACATATTGGATGCCCCAAGAGACCTCATAAAATCTGTCACTGGAATGGAGCTTGGGAAAGCTGGTCATGGCATGTGGGAACTTCCACTTTCCTTGGGATTTTAGGAAAATCCTAGGGAATATTTGCATGGTCAGCATTTGTAGGTGGAGGAGGGATTGCTTGTTCATCCTGGCCACCCGGCTAACTTAGCCCCAAAATAACCACACAGAAACTATATTAATTAAATCACTCTTGTCCCATTAGCTCTAACTTCTCATTGGCTAACTGTTACATCTCAGTTTAACCCATTTCTAATAATCTGTGTTTCGACACATGGCAGTGGCTTACTGGATAAAACTCCCAGTGTCTGTCCCCAGCAGATCCATGTCATCTCCTCCCTCCACCCTTCTTTCTCCCATCATTCAGTCCAGTTTTCCCCACCTACCTAAGTTCTGCTCTATCAAAAGGCCAAGGCAGTTTCTTTATTAACCAATGAAAGCAACACATAGACAGAAGGACCTCCTACACCAAGGGTTCTGAAAAATGTCATGGTTCCCACTGTTGGATTTACTGTCTGTGCCCAAAAGCAGGGTATGTGTACCCACACACTTCTGCACCTGGGGCACCTCATCCTGGCTGCTAATGTACATCATTCTTTGCTTTCAGTCTCAGCCTTTCTATTTTATTCTAAATGTAGATTTGGTAATGATGCAGTGGCTATATCAGGGGTAACAAGCCACGTGGGGACAGGGGTGTCCAACTTTCAACCTCAAGAGGGAATGTTGTCATCTTCAAAGCTCATGATGGAGAACCAAGCAATCCAATCATTAAAAACATTTGCAAAATATGTCATAATATTTTAATTACATCTGTGATTCTAGTTTGGATGACATTCATAGCTACTTAGGGGCATTTCAGTCATCATCCAGGAAGGCCAAATCCATTATTTTGTAAATAAAATTTTATTGACTCACAGCTGAGCTCATTTGTTTACATTTTGCAATCTCTACTCTCCCATTGCAACAGCAGGGTCAAGAAATTTTGTGGCTTACAGAGACAAATATATTTGTTATTTGGCCCTTCTAGAAAAGTTTATGGCACTCTGAGCTGAAACACAGGGACGGAGTGGAGGCCAGTGGATCCAGTCTATGTCTACTCAAAGTGCGTAGGGTTGGTTCAGGGAGACTGACTGGCAGGTACCTGAGAGCTCTCAGCATGAAATAAATGCCAGCGTGTCACATGGGAAACCAAGGCACCTTTGTGTCTTCACATCTTTCAGAAAGGCATCTGCTTCAGCATAATTCAGGGTTTGTTTTACCTGGAAAGAGTAGTTTGGAGCTTGGGATGTAAGGCAATACATGAATGGGAAGCAGTGCAAGGGTAATTTACCAGGATGCAGCCTCCAGGGTGCATGGATGCTGAACTGGCACACAAGCCCACCTCCCAGGCTCTGCACAGGTACCTGCAGTTCTTATAACAGTGTGCCATCTTGCCTGTCTACCTGTAAGGTATAGGCTACAGCAGGCTTCCTCTCTTCCAACATGGAAGGACCATCTCTACCACAGCTGCCTGATGTGAATTTTGCTTCCCCATAGGCAGCCACACATGATGCCAGTGGAGAAGGCCCCAGCCTGGAGCTGCAGGTGGAAGCTTCCATTTAACATTGCTGGGAAGGGTTTAATTTCACATCAGCTCCTGAGCAACTTGCAGAGGATGAACATTTGGGCACCATCTTTGAAGGAGAAAACATGTGGGGCCTTTCTACTCCTGTCAGGCCTAGAATTGTGAATGGACCAAAAAACTGTGGGACAAGGCAAGCAAGGAGAAGCAGGGGCTGGGAGACACCCAGGTGGATAGACACTGGTAGAAAGAATTCCAGCCTCAGTTCTTACCTGGGGTGATCTCTGGGCTTGCATGCTTTTGCTGGAGCTCTGGTGTTTTTCTTTGAGCTATTTAATAATCACTGGCAAGCATTTCGGGGCTGTTGAGTTGCATTTGCAGTTCTTTAAGGGTCACCTCTACAGCTAGCTGTTGGGACATTCTCTCAAACCTCTCTAGGTCACAGGCCTTCTTAGGTTCTAGGTTTGGGGCTTCTGCTGGTGCCCAAACTGTAGAACATGACTTTGCCTTTCTGAGTTGTTTGCTAAAAGGAACAATCTGGAGCATGGTGGTTTTTGTTCTACCCAGAACAACAAATCTCAGAAAGATTAAGAATACTCATAAGGGCATATTCTCGATATTTTTCAAAATGAAGGACATATTCTGTATATTATCCAGAAATAAAAGCATCTTCTAAACAGCTTGGGCCAAACCTTCCAGACATAGTTCTGTGCACATAACTCAAGCTTGAGCAGATATCAGTAGCTGGTCACCATGTTCCTCTCTGCTAAGTCTGAACAAGACTCAGGATCATTCCGAATGCTGACTTTCTGTCCACACTACTAGGAAGTAAAACACAGGCTTAAGCGGATTTATGACTTCCAACACAAGTAGTCACTTCTGAAGAGAAAACAGATTATGAATAATAATAGCTGCCATGTATTGAGTTTTATTAAGTGTCAGACATTGTTCTGTTTGACAAGGTGTCGCTTCGTATAAGCCACACAAGTTCAGCATTGTTTGGATTATTGTTCTATCACCAGTGTTCACAAGCATCTCCGGGGCATGGTGGCTGTTTAAAAATGCTTACTTAATAAGTCCTACCACCAGCCACTAAACATATATTCTGAATGAAGGAACAGTGTCTCAGAGAGCTCAAAATCGTCTAGATGAGTAAAGGCTGGAGCCATGACTGCCTACAGCGTCATGTTTCTTTTATGCTTTTGACAATTCTGCCCCACTGCTTCTCCTGGTAACTGTCCTACTTCCAAATGTCCAGCACACAGGCTGTTCAGTCTCTTGAGCCTCTTCAGTGTTCTTGGCATCCATCCTGTCTCATAGTTCAGAGTGCTTTCTTTGTAGAAGAGAAGAAAAGAACACACTAGAATTGAAATCAAATGTCTGTGGGTTTTGTCAGAAACTGCACTGGGAGAGCCAGACCAGGTGGGCACAGGGTAGGGAGGGGGTGGAGAGAGTATGTGCTCCTGGCAGCTGCTTCTCGGCTCCAGCAATTGCAGCTGTGACTGAGTCGAGCCAAGGCTGCCAGGTCCTCTCATTTTTTGGTATGGAAGTACTTACATGTAATGGCTCCTGTTTAAAATATTGACAAGCGAGAGAAGTTAAAAAAAAGTATGCCAAATAAAACAGCTGCATGGGGTCGTCTGCCCCATTGATCTATACTGAGCCACCTGTGGAAGACAGTGAAGAAATCAAACAAGCTGTGAATAATTGGTCCTGGAGTTCTAGGCAGAGGAGAACCATGGGAGACAGGCTGTAACTGTTTATGGTCTTAGAGTGAAGGCTTCTGGGAAATAGAACTACTCTTTGACACTTGGCACAGGGATTTGTATTTTTTCCCTACTTGTTTACACGTTCCTGACTTTTCCTGCAGATCATGTTGATTGATGGGTCGATTACTTGCCAATACCAAGCAATACCATCCCAGAGCAGACTCCTAACTTCCAGTTCTCCACTTGCTTCTTCTTTATCTCCACAAACCGTCAGCAGTAATGACTAGCCGCTGCTGTTTGTAGTCCTCACAGGCCTGCGTGGTTTTGTCTCTTATAAACAAGAAGTACAGCAGGCAGAACTGGGGCCCAATTATGGATGACTGACTATTCAGAAAGGGAAAACCAGGGCCCTCGCTCCAGGACCGCAGCATAATGGCTTAGGCTTAGTGTTCTTGGCAGATGGGGGTTGTTGGTTTTCACTTGGTCCTCGTCAAATTGTCCCTGATTACAAAAATCTACACCTAGCAAAATAGATAATATAATTGTGTCCTAATCAGTGGGCACATTCCTAAACTCTCACTTACTGACTACCAGTTTGGGGGTGTGGCTACTCCAAACACAGCTGTGTCCTGTCCTAGCTAAAGCTACATGTTTTGCATGCACCAGTGGAAATCAAGCAGATTTGAAATATCACTAGGTGGAGGGAGATTTTTCTGATCTCTGGGTCTGTGTGCCTCTCAAATATCAGCTCTGGGTGGGAAGGGCTGTTGGCATTTGATACCATCCTGCCAGGTTGTGTATTTGACAGCTGGGGTGTCTTTTTCCCAGCCACTAGCCTGACTACTGTCATATAGCCAATTAAAGTCTCAGGCAATTAATGTTATTTTCCTCAAGGGCTGCTGGCAGGACTTCTATCATGTAGCCCTTCACATGGAATCGGTGACCTTTGGAGATGCATGCCCAAGAGCAGCAAAGAAGCCCGGCTGTGCAGCTACGGTGCTTCATTAAATGAAGAAGAGTATGAAAATAAATTGTACTTGCTCTGTGCAGAGATTTCTGCGAAGCTCTTTATTTCCTAGGATCCTAAGCAATGAAGATGTATGTCTACACCAAACCCCAGATAAACCATAAAAGGCAGCAGATATACTGAACAGCGGTGCGTTTACATATGCTCAGCAAATTATTTGACAAAATTTATGAATTGGAACATGTTCAGAATTGGGCTTCATAACTTATAGTTTATACTTGTCTTACTACATTTTAAAGAGGGAAATTAACACATTGAAAACAAAAAAGGAAGGCCCTGACTTTTTGCAAGGAGAGAATGGAACTGTTTAATCCTCACAGAGGAGACTCTGGGATACAGACAGGGGACTTGTCCTGTAATAGATCAAATGAACTGTCTGCAAGGAAAGTTGTCTCTGGATCCTCCCAAGGCATTCCTCATGTCTCCTGCTTGAAAAGAGCACAATGGGCATAGTGGGTACTTAATCCAAATGGGTGGAGTTTGTAAAATAAATAAATATGGACTCCAGCTAGGGAAGCAAATCAGAGCCTTGCTCAGGCATTATCAGAGAAGCTTCCTGCTGAAGCAGGGGAGAGTACAGGACTCACAGTCAGGCACTATGCAGGGGAGAGTACAGGA
>LOJH01042343.1:0-11788 GCA_001685095.1 Ellobius talpinus | reverse complement strand
TCTGTCTCTGTCTCTGTCTCTGTCTCTCTCTCTCTCTCTCTCTCTCTCTCCCCCAACCTGGGGCGAGATATATGAGACAAGCCAGTGAGAAAAGACAAGAGCACTTAGTATCTGCTCTACAAGTTAGCTGCCATCACCTCCAGGCCCCGTTAGCCTCAGCTAAGATACGCATACTCTATGGGACAGGGAAGGAGGACCGTGAGTGTCAGCTCATGATGTTTTAAAGCAGACTTGAAAGCAAGGATGGTCAGCAATGAGCAAAGCAGACAGCTTCTGAGTCAATTCTCCACTCACTGGATGCCCCAGCTTCTAGCAGGATCCTGATATGGGCATGGACACCCCTAAAAGAGACTTCACTTTTACCCCTTTACTGATGCCAGCTTTTCAAAAGGAAGAAAACTAAATTCCAAAGAGCCAACTTACAAACATATTCCATTCAAAAATAAAACAAGAGGGAAAACTCCACTGAGAGAGCCATATGTAAAAACTTTGAACAAGAAACAGATCCTATCTCACTGGACCTTATTTTCATGGCAAGCCATCTGGCCACGATCCAATTCTACCTCTCTGCTCTGTTCAGAATGCAGCGCGCTCCACTCAGCAGCGTCTTTACCACAGGCAGTAGGCGATGGCTTATTTAATATGGGTTTTTACTGCCAGCAACAATGGTTCTAAAAATAACCAAGACAACTGTATACTTCATGGAGTATCTGTGGGCCGGAAAAGGTATCTGAAGCACCACAGAAAAGACAGAGATCAGCATACCCTTGCTGTTTCCAGCTCATCACAGAGTGGCTGTCACTTTCCTGGAGCCTGTTTCACTCTCAGAATCAAGGGGGTGGGGAGCAAAGCAGGCAGCAGATATTTCTTGAAATGTAAACTTTATGTATCCTGAGATTTGTCTTATGATCTTCTTTCAGCTTAGCTAAGAACAGTATTTCCATAATCCTCTCTTGGAATACCTCCACCCTAACGTGGGCCATGAGATTTGTTTTAAATTCCTGCCTGTCTTCTTCTCTTCCTCCCTCCTTCCCTCTCCCCCTCCCACCTCTGTGTGTGTGTAAGATGAAGTGAGTGGGTGCAGGTGTGCACATGCCACAGTGGGTGTGTAGAGGTCAGAGGACAACCTTGAGTATCAGTCCTCACCTTCTACCTTGGTTGAAAAGAAGCTCTGAGCTCCCAGACCTACACCAGGCTAGCTGGCCTGCGTGGTCTTCTTGCCTCTCACCTGGCCACTAAGTCCAATCACATTTACTCATGATGCTAGAATGGGAAGCCCAAGATGGAGACTGTAGAGAGTTCTTAGGACTTGCATGCTATGCAGGGAAGCCTTTCCTGTAATAATCAAGCAGCTTTCATTGGAAGTTCAGGTTGCATATTAGTTGCATATCTGCTGAAAAAAAGATTGGGAGACAATCACAGGTCAAGAATAAAATGAACCTGAACCACGAAAGTACAGGAGAAATAAGCAAACAGTCACATAGTCCAGCGATACCTAGACTAAAAATAGCTGGAACTTGAAGGCTGAGGTTTGTGAAGAAAAAAAGGGGGTGTTTCTAGAAAACTCCTAAGCTCTCACCAGTGGATAAAAAGTAAGATGGTAGAGGTACTGGGTCGTGGAACAGAGAGAGCGGCACACAGGGCACAGGGAAGTATAGCAAGAGCTGGGGGTTCTATTCTGGAAATGGCTGTTATGAGGAGAGAGAGAGAGAGAGAGAGAGAGAGAGAGAGAGAGAGAGATTTATAATTCTAACTGTTCAGGAGGCTGAGGCAGGAGGCTTAGAAGAAGGTTATCAGTGTTACATAATTGATCCCACAAAGCATGAAATGTTTATTGCATTGGAGAAATTAGAAGGGAAAGCTAATATAACTTAATTAAAAACATAATTGTAATGAGTTAATTGTTTTGCAGGTACTAGATGGTCCTGCTGTCACAGACATCATCAGAAGCTTTGGCTTCTCCCTCTGAGCATTCTGGCAGCTCAAATACAATTATAATATGTCAACAAAGGAGCCATCTTGCCAGAATTGTCGCCTCTTACATATGGTTTCTTTAGAAAGTTAAATATAGCTTAGCTCTTTAGTATATTTGCCACACACATGAATCTCATAAAAGCCTTTTGTAGCTGCAGCATTCACTTAAACTTGGATTTTACACACTTGGTCCATTCTCGTAATCCCCAGTGAAATAAACGAAAATCATCACTGTGCTTTTTTATTCAAAGTCAAATCCCTATTACATTGTTCTGAGGAAAACCGCCCTGACTTTCATTACAAGGAAGCAAGAAGGAAAAATGTTTCCCAGGACTGAAAGTGGGGAGTCCCCTGCTGAATGAAACACAGATTTGCCGAGTTTTCACAGCTTTCCAGAAATTTCCATGCCATGCATCCATCACTGGAAGGGCTAAAGATGTGCTTCCAAGATCAAGATCTTCAGTGTGGGATCTCATTCTCCCCCAGTTTCCTCTTACCAGGGCCACAACCTCACTCTGGTCCTCATTTGATCTCATCTGGACCATCCTAATAGCCACACTGCTTTTATCCAAATTGGTCTCATTATGCATCTGGGCTTTGGAACATCCCTGCCAGTTCCCATTCCTTAGCATCTGTCTTCACCCTGCCACTCAGAAGCCTGAATGTTCATGCTGTTCATCAGATTGCTTCCCAGCTGCTCCCTGTGTTGCTTTGGGGACCCAGCTGAAACCTCCAGAGGCCTTCTACTTCTCTTTTACCTCCTCTCCTTATCACCAGCCTGCCCCCCCACATAACAAACCACCCCCATTTCTTCTCTGCCTTAGTAAGTGTGGTTTCCTTCCATGTCACTGTGCTCCTCTGGGGATTTTCCCATCAGGAAAATGCTACCAGCTGCAAGATGTCTCCTTCCACTTAATCTCTCTTCTTAAGGTATTTTCCCTAGCCACCACCCTACCCTTCCAAGTCAGCTGAGACCTCTCAATCAGACATCTTTTGTGATATTTATCTTACTAGTCTTTGTATCACAGCTATGTGTATACTTGCTTTTGTGTGTTTTTTTTCTTTTCCTTGAAAATGATGCTTTTTCAAATTCCTTTAAAATGTGCTTTTGAGGGAGGGTTCAACATCTATTTAAAAAAAGTAAATTATCCTGACTAGTAAAGACGCAAGGTAACGATGGTATTAATTATGCTTTTAAAAACAATAATGGTTCTAGAAGAATCTTCCCGACTCACTGATAATTACCACTCTGGAAGACGGTGCTGAAGATAGATGTAAGGTGCTTTGCCCAGCACCTGCCTTAGGAAGTGCCCTCCAATGTTAGCTCTCAATAGCCAAGCCCGTAGCCACTGATTACAATATTCACAACTGGTTAGGCTGGTAGATGACACACTTTTACCATGTGGCAAATTTACAACTGTGTGTTTTTAATCACGATAATCCACACTGACAGTGCACTTCACTGTTTTAATAACAGTTTACGAGCTTACAATAGGACAGAGGCCAAGACAAACAGTGTAAGGTAGGGAGCATTGTGTGGCCAAGGAACAGCTTGGAAGTTTCCCCTTCGCAATCGGTAGGACAGATGAAGTGAATGGACTTTCAGCAGCCCAACAGGAGGAAGGAGCGTATTTTATGAAAGTACACTGGGCATCATAAAAAGGAGAGCACTGATTAACTCAGTGAGAGCAGATGCTGTGAGGTCCCACCTCCTACTGAAGGAGGTGAGGAGAACCTGGGTGATCTGGAGGGGTTGTATGAGCTTTAGAGGAAATCGGATAGGCCCAAAGCTTGAACAGTAGTTTCCAAGTGATTTTCTTCATAAACAGGTGGGTATAGACATGTGATAGCCTGTGCACAGACTATGGGAAGGCAGGAGGCAGGACTGCCCTGCATAGGTAATCTCTCAGAGCTGCCCTCAGAAGAAAGCACCAGTGTCTTCTCTTTCCTAGAGATTACTCCCTCCTATAAATAGAAGATTCCTAGAGGTGCGGAGAGGAGATTTAAGAAGATTGCTTTTCCCTTTCTTTGTTGGAAAGCTGGACTGGGCTTCTCACTCCTCTCTCTTGCTTCCTAAACAATTGCCACCAAGCAGCACTCCCAGAGAGCTTTTCCCTGAACTTGGGTGAGAGAAAGGGAACTGAGGTTAGAAATGTCTTGGTTCTGAGGACATTTCTAAGTTCTTTTAGTTCCTTTTAATGCAACCATATGTAACATGCCTTTCCTCCCCTGATTCAAAAACAGCAAGCTTGGGGGTATTGATTTTTGAACCCTAGCAATGGGTAGCAAAGGATTATTGGCTCGGCTTACCCTGGGCATCTCTGAGCACTGTGGTGGCTGAACTATCACAATGAAGGAGAGAGACAAAACCCTTCTGCATTTCCTCACAAATCAGATAAGTATCTATTTTATCACTTGAAGCTGCTTGGCAACAATCAACAATGGGCCATCCCACGCCCATGTGAACAATTTCATATGATTCAAAGGACCCATTGAACCTACATAGGAGAGTATAGTTCAGTGTTTCTAAGTATATTATCTTAAAGATAGTTTGTTGGTGATGTCAAATGTGTACTTTAAAAAAATCTATGATAAAAGGTTTATGATCCTAAAATTACACCCTATCAAGACTTTCCTGAGGTCTTCAGTTCTAATTATTAAGTAGGCTCAGAAATTGGGGCACTACAAAAAAACCATAAAAACTAAACTGGACTCCCTGCGCTTTAGAAACAGTTGTGAGCATTTCCTTGTGGTATGCCTTAAGGGATATGAAGCAAAAATTCTTGGACACACTATACAGAAATTATCAAATGTTGATGGAAACACTATCAGATTTCTAGGAGAGATTACAATGTCCTTGAAAATTAGGGGCTTTTTTCTAATTAAAAATTGCCCTCTACATGAAATGAGGGAAACCATCTATGAGTACTATATAACTTACACATACTTGGCATGGATAGGATTTAGGTAGGGAACTTAAGGGTCTAGGGTAGGAAGCAACTTACTGGCCTAACGTACATAAAGTCTCATTCAATCCTACCTAGCAAAATTTAAATAAAATTTAAACAAAAAAGAAAATGGAGTTCAATGCTGTCCCTTAACTTTGTGTTATATGGAATCTTACAAAGATAATAATGAAAACTGAATACTTAACTATTCGTGATGGTGTATGTCTGGGCTACATAGAAAAAAAATAGAAAGGGAAAAAGAGAAGTCCTCAATTTTGGGTATTCTTGTAGGGTAAAAGGGCCAGTGGAAGAACACCCTGACTCTGAGACTAGAGCCAAGGAAACACACCTTGCCCTTAACCAACTCAAGACTTAAAATCTATCCAATCCCTGATTATAAAGAACAACCAATCCCTGAGCATGAAAACCATCCAAACACTGAGCACGAAATCCAACCAGCCTCTGAGCTTGTCACAAGCGCAGGAACTGAGATCATACCAATACCCACCCTGAAAGTCTCCACCCTGGAAAGCTCCACCCTTAACAAATCCTTTATAAGCCCTATACCTGTTAAGTTTGGGGCTGCCCTTTCCCACCCTGGCAGAGGCAGCCACTCTCTTGGATTTCTCCCTCCCAATAAGTCTCTTGAGTGAAGTTTGTTGTAAAGACTTTCTTTAGCCAGAGTGGAGTAGAACAAAGATGTAACAACTTTCACCAGAGCAGAACAGAGCTGTAATGGCTCTTGCCAGAGCACAAGTGAACTGCTATATTTCCATGGGGAAACTCCCTTAGTGGAGCAGAGCTATAACAGCTTTCACCCGAGCACATCAGAGCTGTAATGGTTCTTGCCAGAGTGGAGTAGAGGCAGAGCAAAGCAGAACTGTAACACTTTGGCTGGGGAAACTTTCCCTTGCTGGAGCTGAATTGTGGTGTAGGAGGTCCTTCTGTTTATGAGTTGCTTTCATTGGTTGAATAAAGAAACTGCCTTGGCCTAGTTGGTAGGACAAAACTTATGTAGGCGGAGTAGACAGAACTGAATGCTGGGAAGAAGGGCAGAGTGAGAGACACCATGGATCTCCTGCTTGAGATGAACGATGGTTAAAATCTTGCCAGTAAGCCACAGTCACATGGCGATACACAGATTAATGGAAATGGGTTAAGATATAAGAATTAACCAATAAGAAGTTAGAGCTAATGGCCAAGCAGTGTTTTTAATTAATACAGTTTCNCAGAACTGAATGCTGGGAAGAAGGGCAGAGTGAGAGACACCATGGATCTCCTGCTTGAGATGAACGATGGTTAAAATCTTGCCAGTAAGCCACAGTCACATGGCGATACACAGATTAATGGAAATGGGTTAAGATATAAGAATTAACCAATAAGAAGTTAGAGCTAATGGCCAAGCAGTGTTTTTAATTAATACAGTTTCTGTGTGGTTATTTCGGGTGTAAGCTAGCCAGGTGGCCAGGATGACAAGCAGCCCGCTCCTCCTGTTACAGAATTGTTAACACTCCAGAGAAACTGAGCAGAGCTACAACACTTCTCCTGACTAGGGCAGAACACAGCTGTAACAACCTCGCTGGGAAACCCTCAAGTACTGGAGCAAGGTTGTTACACTTGCATTAGGGAAACTTTCCTGGAGCAAAGACTGTAACACTTTGCTGGGGAAACCATCCCCCAGCAGAGCAGAGCTGTAACACTTCTGTTGGGACACCCCTTCCTTCCAGCTGTAGGTATTCCTTGGTTTCAGACTACCAGGATATTTTTCTCTTCTGAGCTGGAGGTAATCCTTGACTTCTGACTGCCAAGATACCTTGTCCTTTAGAGCTGTAATACTTATAGGTATTCATTATCTTCCAACTATCAGGAAGCCTTTTCCTTCAGAGCTGTAACATGATTCTAAGAACCACTAAAAGTTCTCTACCCACATTCTGGAACCAGATTCCTTGGAGTTCCCCATCACCCACCCAGCCTTCAGGGACTCAGCACTAATGGCCTAGACATCACTAACAGCTAAGTTGACACATTCCACCATCACTGTGCTTTCTCTATGCTCCTGGTCCGTAGCCCCTCTAAAGCTTGTCATCATGGCCTGCCATGTCACTGTCTCCATTCATGCTCCTAAGCAGCCATTTCACACATACCCTAAATCTCTTGCATGAGGTCTATTGCATGGTATGATTTTTGTGGTGTTCTTTGGCTGCCATTCAATTATATACTCTTTCACTCTACACCAAAATTTACTCTGAAGTTATAAAAGTTGTAACAAGTATTTTTCATTAACTAAGACTTTAAAACAAACACCTGAGCAGGCTTCCTTGAGTCTTACAATGTTTCCTGTGTATGCACTCTGCCTTTCAGTGTCTGGAAGTAGATGGCACTTTGTGAAAACTGGCTGCGTGTGGGATAAAGTGTTTCTGTCCTGTGTTGTGCTAATAAAGGAGAGAATTGGGAACATTCTGCCTGAGGTTTGTGGGGATGGGGAAGGCTCCAGAGGAATGTGGGGGGCACTTTCCTGTGAACTGACAGCCAGGTGATAAGAGATGCTGTGGTAGTGGGTGGTGAAGAATGCCCCCTCTAACAGTAGAGCAGGGATCAGGCGACCTGAAAGGAGGATGGCTTGGAGGTTAGAGGGTGGCAAAGACTGTTTCTTGACCAAACTTTAGTGAACTTTTTGGTGAGACAATCAAACTGGCCCCCTTTTCTTGTTGGCCTCCCTGGCCTAGTTTTAGCAAAAATCCTGGAAAAAATTCCTATCCTTGGTATTTGACCACCCTGGCCTACCATGATAAAGAACCCCTGTCCATAGTGTCTGAACTTAGTGCTTCCTACCTGCCCCCAGACTTTACTTGTTAGCTGTACGTCCTCACTTGTCTGTTGAAGTATTTGGGGTGGAGCTCAATCTTCTTCTTGGTCCTGCATCTGCTACAAGAACCCTGAATACCAGTCTGTAGCTCTAGTCAGGGCCACAGCCTGGAGAGGACAGTAGGAGTAAGAAGCAGGGGGAGGAGGCCAGGAGACAGATGGGACTAGATTAGGAAGAGGCTCCCACATCACATCAAAGATTTGGGCCTCTGTTAAAAGAGGATGGAAAGTCATTGAAGTGTTTCAAGCCACACAGCAATCTGATCAGATTTGCATTTTTGAAAGATCATCCTGCCTTTTACAAGGAGCAACACTATCTTTAAAATTCTTTACATTGTATAAAGGGACATGAAAGAAAATTGAGCTCACTTAAACATCTAATCTGCACCCAGAGGGCGAGGATTTGAGTGGGGATTTGGAACCTTAGTCCAGTCATAGCTAGCTGTGAGTGCATCTGTAGTCCAAGATCGTCAATCTCAGTGTCCTTGTGACCACTGCAGCTACAGAAGACTCCTGATTAATGTGGGTGGAGAATGGGTATGGGTATGGGTGGCAATACATGTAAGTCATTGCAAAAGTTCCACCTGAGACCACTTTCTGCTTACAGAACAACTGTGTCTGGTTACTGAGAAGCTTATACCTTAGCCTCTGGTTGGAGATATGATAGCTTAGTTAGGGTTTCTACTGTTGTGAAGAGATACCATGACCATAACAATGATTATAAAGGAAAACATTTAATTGGGTGGCCCACAGTTCAGAACTTCAGTCCATTGTCATCATGAAGGGTCATGGCAGTGTGCAGGCAGACACGGTGCTAGAGAAGGAGCTAAGAATTCTACACCTTTCATCTGCATTCAATAGGAAGTGAACTGAGACACTGGACATGGCTTGAGCATATATAAGACCTTAAAGCCCACCCCCACAGTGATACACTTCCTCCAACAAGGCTACACCCACTCTAACAAAGTCACACCTCCTAATAGTGTCACTCTCTAGGAGTTTATGGGGGACAATTACATTCAAACTATCACATATATGATGTTCTCTTGATGAATGGATAAAGAAAATACTGTCTATATAGACAAAGGAGTTTTATTAAGCCACAGAGGCAAAATCACATTCTTTGTAGGAACCAAAGACCTCTGTGTTACATAAAATAAGTCAGACTCAGAAAGTAAAAATCACGTTTCTTTCATATGTGGAATCTAGATTTAAATAGTATAAGGGAGGCTATTGGGGAGGAGTAATGGAATTAAAAGTCCATTACCCACAGGAAGGAAATATTTAAGAGAGAAAAGTAGGAATTAGAAAGGGTAATGGGTATAAATTGTGTATATACATGTAGGAAATATTATAATGAAACTTTTTGTTCTAAAAAATTAGTATGTGCTAAAGAAAAAGAATATTGTCTCATCGAAGCTCCTTCTCAACTTTGCAAGGGCCATGAGCATAGAGTAATGGGATGAGTATTGTTGTCCTGGTGATTTACGGGTTGTGACAATGGAGGTGAGGGTGAAGGAAAGTAGGGTGGAGCTTAGAACGCAGGAGGTAAGGGTTTTGTGATGAGGAGAGAGTTTTGACATATGGATGAGGATTTATCGTGGGAGTAAGGATTTTGTCATGGGGTGAAGGTTGTGGTCATGAGAATGAGCGAGGACGTGAAAGTTAAGGTTGGGGAGGCACAACAAAGTTATATTACAGAAACCTGTGTGCTTTGGGCATAACACTTTCAGATTAGTACATAAGACCTTTGTTGAGAGAAATGAAACAGACGTCAGTCTTAGGGAAAGAAGGACTGAGTGATCTGCATTGTGAATCCAGGAACAGGGTCTAGGATGAGAAAAGCCAGCCCTTTTACGCGTGAGCCTCGTAACATTCACAATGGACCATAGCAAGGAGAAGAAACAAGGGTCCTAAGAGAATCGGATGAGAAGTTGCATACAGTCTGTTGTTATATGATCAACAGATTGGTGTTCAGTGTGACAGTGCCAGCCCACATCACAACTGTCATGACTTAGAAGAGCTTCTGAAGCCATCACTGTTCACCAGACTTTGGTCCACTCTTATCTGCAGAATCCTACACCCTCATGAACCCAGACAACCCTCTCTTGTCTGCAGAACCCCACACCCTCACCTGCTCAGCCACCCCTTAGTTTCAAACTCCTTTTCTTCTGATATTTGGATCTTATCTCAGATAATAAATATTCCAGCTTTTGACTAAATTTGTTACCCCGATTTTACTTCCATTGATAACAACAACAACAACAACAAAAATATAGTTCCTTCCATTTTGTGCCGTAAGATTGCCCTACCCTCTCTGGGTCTTAGGGGTTGCTTCTGAATTCCTGGCCATCTAACCAGCAGACCAGACACAGTCCTAAGCATGCAGATCAGATTAGCATTCGGAAGGAACATTTGCCCCGTGATTTGGCTGTGGGTTCCTTCAAGATATTTTCTTCTTTCATTTGGTGTATGGTATGTTACCTTGTTCTGCCACCATTTGAAGATGGGCTTGAATATGTGACAGGTGGGGACATAAATTAATTGTGTCTGATGATGTTTTCCTGATGAGTAATAGGGCATTTTAAGAAACTGAGCAGGCCACACGCTTCCGTATTCCATGACTAACTGTGATGATAATGACAACAAACAAGACTGGCTGTCCTGCAGGCACAAGCCAATACAGTATTCTCACATTGGAAAAGACAAGGCTTTCCGATCCATTATCAGCAAGCAAGCTGCAATCAGGACTGCATGGTGTACTCATCGTCTGGGAGGGCCACTGTGAAAAGCCGGGAACTCACAGTACCGCGTTCTTCTCCTCCCACCACGTTTTCTGTGGGTGGCAATCAGTAGTGCATAGGATGGGGCAATTGACCTTTATATAAAGGAGTGAGCATTACAGGTGAGCCTGGATTGGGAAGAGTTTACTGATCATTAAGCCATAGGAATTGTGGCTTGCTATTTGGGCCAGAATAGCTTGATGCCATTAGAGTTTTAATTGAAAACATGCAAGTCATAATTACCTGCTTGTCACTCTTGCTTGCTGTGAGTGAGAACCGTCCTATTTTTAATTTCCTTAGTCCTAAGCTGGGCTCCCTTCCTACCCCCTATGGCCAGTTAAATTGTTTGGACTAAATTTAGGGCATTTGGTACTGGAAAATTATATTAATTTTGGCAAGAGTGTCACAGACTACGAGCATAGCTGATTATAACATGGACTTCAGAAATCCATACCCTTCCGGGGCCAGTGGCCACTTCTGAGCATCTGAATAGACTCGTCTGGTTGCACATGCAGTAGAGGATAACATTGATTTGGCACAAAACAGAGCTGGTTGTGTTCCTACTTTCTGGTCCCTGGGTAAAGGAGTCTATGCTGTCAGGAGTCTTATTGCAGCTCAGAGAGCCTACCCATAACCCCTCTTGTAAATGTTCAACCCCACCCCAAGGGCTATATGAATATCTGGCAGGCTAACTCTCAAGGAAGACTAGAGATGCTTGTGACATATGAAATCTTAGATGGTAGAAACCATTCCTTATCTGTTGCCACCCACCCCTAGCATCACCTCCCCAAATCATACCCATAGATCTCTCTCCCTTCCTCTCTGTCTCACTCTGTAATACACACACACACACACACACAAACACACACCCACCACAGGCACACATATCACTTATGTGTATTCTTCTCTTATAATCCCCCCCATAACAAACATCACCTCCACATTCCCTCCCCTGCCCCATGGCTGACTTTGTGATCTGAGGTGTCAATGAAGGTCTTCCTTATCCAGTGTCCCCCAAACTAATATATTAAAATGCGATTGTGAGAAAGTCCTTTTTAAGTTCTAGATGACTGGACTACACAACAATGTGCCACTGGCATTCATCATCAATGTTAATTGTTATTATGCACCTGCAGTAAAAAAAAAAGTCAATTTTGCTGTATATATATGTATTTCTGATCTTGATTAAGATATTGTGATTGTGTAGCTCATTTAAAA
>LOJH01042341.1:0-13931 GCA_001685095.1 Ellobius talpinus | reverse complement strand
ACTTTAGCTTTAAGGAAGAAAGTAAATATCTACTGGTTGAAGATCAGGAAAACACACACACACGCGCGCGCACACACACACACACACACATACACACTTTCTAGTTTCAGTTTTAAAATGTTGGATGCCTCTTGTTTCTGCTAAAGCAGCCTTCCTCTAATGGTGAGCTTGATCACATTCGTTTTCTTCCTAGTTGTTAAACCAAGCAAAAAATGAGCATAGTGAACCCTGATGCCTAATCTTACATTCTCTTAACCAGTAATAAAGAACCTTGCCAATCTGACAGGTTGTCACAGCAATTATTCAGAAGAATTTCTGTAGTGGTAGTATCTGTCAGCCCATGTAGTATTGAATATTTTAACTGGCAGTCTTCCAAGACTGAACATTAATCTTGCCATCTCCTATTACAGTCCCTAATCAAGATATTCCAGGGGTGATTGCACTAACATTGTTTGAAGACTACATCTACTGGACTGATGGGAAAACCAAGTCTCTCAGCCGTGTCCATAAAACCTCGGGAGCAGACAGACTCTCACTGATTAACTCATGGCATGCCATCACAGATATCCAGGTGTATCATTCTTATAGACAACCTGATGGTAATTATTCTTTCCATGATTTACATAATGCATCCACATCTTTCAGCTGCATTTCATATTTTTATTATTTCAAGTTTAAGTATGATTTCATTATTGATAAGAATGATCAGATTCCATTATTTAGATTTATTTTGTATAACAAAGCCAGTTCATATCAAGCACTACTATAGAAGGGTATGATTATAAGCTCAATGATAGCATAAATAATTATTCATCTATTCAAACTGTATTAATCTGAGATGCGAGTAATTAATGTAGTCAGAGAAGTGTAAAATATATCCTTAAAATAATTCATTAGAGTACATCTACAGGGTCCTTAATTTCTAGAACTCTAGCTAGAAGGAATTCTATTTCAATATTTTAGGATTCTAAGATTGCAATACAATGTGCTTTGTAGGATTCTACTAAACTTGTGGAATAAAGGTTTGATGGCTTTCCTGTACTAAAAGCAAAACATCATACTTATTGCTCATTATTTCATTGCTTTATTTTGCATTTATATTTCTAAGCATATGTATTTCTTCACCCCAAATCCTTCTAGCCCGTTTACTTTTCTAATGAGCAACTACTTTTAACTAACATACTTGTTTTTGTAGAAGGTATTTAAAATTAGTGAAATAAGAGATTGAATAGCATTTCTTAGATATACCCATAACTTTTATAGCTTCAAATTGTGATGGTTTATTCGACTATAAATTATGATTCTTGAAAGTTCAGTCTCAAATGCCGTGTCACATTCCTGGTCTTGATAATTTCGTTTTGCTGTGTCTTTTTATCTGTAGTCTCCAAACATCTTTGCACAGTAAACAATGGTGGCTGCAGCCATTTGTGCCTTTTAGCCCCTGGGAAGACCCACACCTGTGCGTGTCCCACCAACTTCTATCTTGCAGTGGATAATAGAACTTGTTTATCAAACTGCACAGCCAGTCAGGTGAGTTGAATTCTGGAATCATTTCCTGGGTTGTTTGTGTATGCTGCTACTGAGGTCTGGCCTGAGTTTGTTTTGTGTTCAAATAATTTAAAGAACAATTGTTTGCTACTATGCACAATGAAATGAGTGACCATTCTGGGCACTGCCCCGAATCAGGGAAAAGCAATTTAAGGCAGACACTTAAAATAGGATTTGCGACATAAGAGAACCAATAGAGGCCGGGAAGAAAACAAAGGGAAGAGATAATCAATTTTACCAAGATTCACAGATAACTGTGACTCCAATCCTATGTGTGTTGAATCACAAGATCAGAGAACATTTTAAACAGGTAAAAAAATGGTAATGATGAGACGATGTAGTAAAAGTATATAGCATTTAAATAATCATATTAACTCTGTACAACCAACCCTGCCTCAACATAACACCTGCAAATATAAAGCAAGTGCAAATTGAATAAAGAACAATTGATTTGAATTAATATATAATAAAAATAATTTACTTTTGAAAACGCCAATCAAAATTTGCTTATTCGCAGTGAAGATATTCCAGAAAAAAATATCTACTTAATGGCTATTAATTGTATTGAGTTGATTTTATTACTTTGCATTAGATTTTGTAATGTAGTCATTTGACATTAATAATTGTACTTTGTTACACCAGAGCCAATATCTTGTTTGGTTTGAGATTAAATTGTTAAATAAGGCATGAATATTTCTTGAATCCCGTAAATTTATTCTTTTAATTGTATTCTTTGAATTTGCTCATTTTTGGAAACTAGAGTGAATATCCTTGCCAAAGATTTCATTTTCAATTGAGCTTGTGTGAAATAGAAGCCAGTTTTAGCTCAGCTGACCTCTGAAGGCAGAGCCGCACTCACCACACAGGAAGTCAATGCTTTTTAGAGATTAAGGGCATTGGCTGAATGGAATACAATCTGTGGCTGTATCCCTGGCTCTGCTTCATTCTGATGGGATCAGCTGGGTGTGCTCCCTAAACTTTTGGTGCCTTACTTTTCCCATCTTTAAATGGGATAATTATCTTAATCCATTTTCTGATGCTATGTAACAGAATTCCACATACTTGAATTTATAAAGACACTAGATTTACTGCGTAATTCTGGTGGCTCTGAAATCCAAGCTCAAACTGCTACAGCTGGTTGAGGCAAGTGGGGAGCAATCTAAATGGCATCGTACAAGAACTCATGGTCGCCTTTACATTATGTATGCCTTAATGATTACATTTCAAGGACACAGTAAGGTTTCTATGACATAGTAGCAGTAGCTAACTTCACCCTCACTGAAGCTCGAATACCTGAACGTGTATACTTGGTTAAAACTGCCATGAAGAGAGCCTCGAGTTGATTTCAAACCAGAGGTCATAAACTGCTTGCTTTACAGAATACTGGTTTTGAGTTTAAGCCACTGTGAAAAATAACAACACCAACATTGTTTATGCCAGTAGAATTGAAAGGAAATATTAACTTTTTTCAATTTAAATAAAATTTCTATTAGTCTGGTGTCTAGTGAAGTTTCCAAGCCTCCATTTTATTTTGAGGGAATCCTCGGATGTTTGCTCCCAAGTGTTCCTTGCTTCAGTCTGTTGATTTTGTCTCTGAGGTCCCCCTTAGCTGAAGTCAAAGTGACAGGTGCTTGTTTGTAGTGTGCCTTAGCGCACTACTGAAAACAGAGTAAATTGAAACATGTCTACTTCAATGAGATGCCAGGCTTTCGGCTGAAGAAAAAGGAATGAAACTTTCAAAGCACTATAAGAAGACAAGAAATTATGTTTATCCAACCCCCCAAAACTTATCAATGAAATTAAGCTTTAGTCAGCTTAAGGATATTGTTCATATGATGAATTCCCACTCTGACACCAGTGAAACAAAACATTTGCAACTATTGAAACCTGTCCAGGCTTCTTTATTATGAACTTAAGAGAATTCTCAGCACACTAAATGTGTGTGTGTGTGTGAGTGGAGTGTGTATATGCATGTATGACATACACATACATGAATACACACCGCGCGCACACACACACACAATGTTACCAGTTTGCCTACCTAACTCCAAGAACAAGTAAGCAGCCAATGCCATCCACCATGCTGACTCTGCAGTTGTTACCTCATGTGTTTCTGGTGTTATAAAAGAAAACCTCTCCATTGTAGCACTTTTGGAGAAAACACTAAATTAGGAAACTAGATATAGGGCGGGGGGAGAGCCTTGGTCCTCCCTGGAAGTGATGTTAGACTTTGTTGACTCCCTATGGGAAGCCGTACCCTTTCTGAAGAGTGGATGGAGAGGGAAAGGAGTGGGACTGGGGATAGCTGTGTAAAATGAGAAAATACTGTATTAAAAAATGTTACACAAAAGAAAAAAAAAGAAAGAAAAAAGGGCACAATATTTGGTTAGTTTGAAATTTAAACAAACCAAATAACCTAAGTAGTCTTGACTCACATCACTAAATATTAATCAATTTTTCAGGGGCTGCATAGGTACCTCATTTTCTTTCACGCAGGAGGAGCATAGCTTGTCTATCAGGGTTTGCATTTAAAATGGCATCATTAAGCACGAAAAGAAAAGTAAAAACACAACAGGCACTGTGGCTTTGGTCTCAAGGCCCAGGGCTGGGAAAGTGGAGGCAGATCCATGGCCACATATTCTTGTCTATCAGATGAGATCCAGGCCAAAGAGAAACCCTGTCTTAAATCAAGATGGAAGCCATCTGAGAAACAACACTCAAGGTTTACCTTTGCCCTACTTCTTCAGACTAGGTTGGCCATAATTATGCTCATCCTCCATGCACTTGGGTGTTTGTATCTATGGGTACAGACACACACATAGGAACACATGTAACCATATACATTCACAGAAAAATAAAATTAAAATGCCAGTTTCAAGTGAATGCTACTAAGGCATTTGATTTGTTATCATTTAGTAATTGGTATCAATAACATATTCCCCAAATGGTATGGTTTTTATAAAAGTAAAAGAACCAAAATAGCCAAAATATTCCAATATGTATTCTACTGGAATTAAAATATAATCAGAGAATTTATTCTAAATCAAGATTAAATCCTGTCACAAAACTGATTGTTCTAGGTATATAAACTATTCTTAAATGGAAAAATGATCAATCTTAATATGGCTTATCTTATTTTTAAGTGGGATTTCTTCATAGTTCAATTATAGTTCACTGTACTAGGTATTGCATTTTTCTGCATTCATAGTTTCTTTTGGTGAGAGAGAATTGTAGTTTAAAATTTATCTGATGAAGTCTTGGAAAATAACCACCAAAGCATATGTTTTAATTTCTTCTGAAGCTAAATTAATTTTTATTATTTAATTATTTATTAATTATGCAAGAGTACAGAACCTGGTAAGTAGGAGAGTTCTATTTTCTCACCCCAATACAAAGAACACTGAGGACAAACAAACACAAGAGTGTAATCCTGGGTAAGAAGCTAAAAGTAAATTGTGTGTGTGTCTGTGTGTGTGTGTGTGTGTGTGCATGCATATATAAATGTTCACAGGCACTCTCACACACACAATGTTTACATCCCTGTGTTTATCAGGAGAGCAATGCCTCTTGTTCCTGAAAGCAAATCTGGCCCACACAAATACCTTATCTGACAAATTACTTCCAAAGTAACAACTACTTTGTTTATAGAATAAAAATCTTAAAATAAAAATATGACTTTCAATAAAAAGTTATTGTAAATTTTCTTTCCTTTTTAGAGATTCAGTAGTATTTTCAAAGCAAATACCAGAAATGAAACTCAATAATCTGGGTTCTTAACTCATTCAGGAAATTCCCTCCATATCATCGGCTTCTATGTTTAATGTCTCGTGAAGTTAGGAGAGTGCCTGTGTTTACTTTAGAATCACTTGAAGGTACAAAAGACCTTGTTTTGAAGAGCAGCTCACTTCTTTTTTAAAGCCTAATTTCTGGTACTATCTTCATTTGGTGACCCCCAGATTTTTCTGGGTTTTGAGTTGGAGAATGCCCACTATTTAGGGGGCCAGGCAGTTTTTCCAGGCATCTCGGATCTTTCCGCAGTGAAATTTAACAAGTTCTCTGGGGCAGCCATGCCATCAATGCCGCTAGGTCTATGCAATTTTGGCCTAAGTGGCAATTATTCTGAATCCAGCTTTGGTTCTCACACTGGCTCAATCTGTGACTGACAGAAGTGGAGGAGAAACTGTTTTATTTTATGGTTTCTCTGGAGGAACTCTTCCAGGAGATCTTGATATAGCATTGGTTTGGTAGGAAGAGTGGGCCTCTGGGTGGGACTGGAGGAGCACTGTTTGAGTTTCTGTTCTAGCAGTGAATTTTCTTCTTCTCTTTGGACTTGGAAGGAAAAGATTCTTCTCTGCAGATAATAAGCCAGGCTTTGGGGCTGGACCTTTACCAGGTGTTACACAGTTTTGGAAAGCCTTTATCCAGTTCACTTCCCTGACAGCTAAGCCTCTTTCCCTATTTTACACTTCTACCAGCACAGGGCTCCAGTCTCTTAATTCACCAAAATGAATCATCTCCCCTTCTTAAAACTAAGCTCATCAGCTGGGAGGTCGTGGAGCACACCTTTATGCCAGCACTTGCAGGCTGAGGCAGGTGGACCTCTGTGAGTTGAGGCTAGCCTGGTCTACAAGAGCTAGTTCCKGGACAGGCTCCAAAACTCCAGAGAAATCTGTCTTGAAAGGGTTAATAAAAAAAAGAAAGAAAAAAAAAGAAAAGAAAAAGCCTAAAACTACGTTAATCTTCCTAGGTCTATTCATGGTAACAGAATGTTCTGCAAAATTTATTTTGCCATCAATGCCAATTTTCCTTCCCTCCCTATTTTTAGGTTTAGATCAGAGTGGCTATAAAATTAAGGCCTTTTCTGTTTCTTTTCATTTATGCCCTCTCTTATAGTTAACCACTGGAATTTCTTGTACTAAGTTTCCCAGAGTGTGCTTTAAAAATATCTTCAGATCTATTTCCTTAAGAAAGGGAAAAGGGATAAATAGTTATGGGTGGGTGGGTCAAATGGGAGAATAAAGTGGGAAGATGGTTGTGGGAGGGAAAACACGGGGAGGCGGCTAAAATTAAGGGACCATTGGAGGATAGTATAGAAACATAATATAGTAGAAACTTCCTAAAATATAAAAATATATGAAGGGACTCCAAATGAAGTGATCAAATACTGGGGAGACAGAGTCCTAACTGGTCATCTCTTGTCATCAAATGAAGCATCAATACCAGAATTGGGTTACATCTTATTGTGTTGATTAGGGGCTCATTGAGAATCATCAAGCAACCAAGGCTGTTGCAAAGGCTATAGGTTCCTCTCTACAAACTGATGACAAGGAACTATTGACAAAGACAACATCTACTCAACTTATTGAATAGAGAGATGTTGAGCTTGTGACTATATAGAACCTGTCTCCCTACTTATCAGCTTCTTTGGTTCAGGATGGTACTCAGTACACTAACAAAATATAAACATAAACAGCAAGACAAGTCACAAACCTTTAATTTACAATGGTATACTACCTTAAGAGATGCTATTGCAAATGTGGCTCAAAACTTGTGGTAGTAAGCAAGTAATAGCTGATGTGACTTAAGGCTTCCTCCACTAAATAAGACTCATACCCAACACTGCTTATGTGTCCAAGAACCTGAGAATAGAAATCCTAGGGACCTAGGGAAAAACCAAAAAAAAATCCACTGGTCTAAGAAAAAAAAAGAAAAATATGTAATGATAAAGTAACTACATAAATAAGACAAATAAAATAATATAGAGCACTGTCGCCTAAACATTTTAGAGTTGTGGATGAAGCTGAATTCCTTGAGCTAGACGTACTAAGGGATCATCCACTCTCCAAGATTTGCTACATTTCCCCAGCTTCCCATTTGATGGACAAAGTATTATCCTCCTTGGATTATGGCTAATGCTTTATTTCTTCAACAAAATTATCAGAGAACACACCCTTCTTGTATTTATTTCCCTTAGCCATTCTTCTCCTGGTAGTTTTTTCCACATCCCGATGATTTCCCTGCTGGAACAGTTAATTCATTTTCCTGTATGGCATTGTATTCATACTCCACTATACAGTCAACTGTGCTGCGGCTCCAGTGAGGAGAGCGTGAGCAGCATCCACTCTTGCTTTCAAGTGGGGTGCAGTGGAGAGGCACCTCCATCTGCTCCAGGTTCTTGGCTGCTCTTCAAGCCTGGCTTCTGCTACAACCTGGCAGGCAACAAGTGGGACTGTGCAGTTTTATATTTTTGTTTTTAATATTAGTGTATTTTATATTTTTAATTTTAATTCAACTGAATTTAAATATAAAAACATGATTCTGAGATATGAAAGAAAAGAAATCTTCTATAATAAAATGTTGGTTATAATTAATAGGCAATGTAAGTGTACTTTATCATGGTTTCTTTGACTCAAAGCTCCTTTATATTCTTTTAAGATTGAAATGAGAGCGGAATTTTATATTACGTATAATTCCAACAGTTGGTATTTATTTAAATCAGATATATTTGGTAAACTTAAATATGTATTAGAAACTTTCTCTCATAATTGGGAATACTTTGAAGATTCTCAGATGACATGGAATCCTCTCACTAATGTGCTTTGATATTCTGTAATGACTGGAAATATTTAATGTTCAGGGTAATTGTTTTCAGATTTAGCCTCATTTTCCAAAGAGTGAACTACGTATAAAGGTATTTTTCTCCTCTGGTAACTTAGGAAAAAACACTACAGACATGACTACAGGCTAAGCAAATTATAGAAAAATCAGTTGAATAGATAGATTTCCCCCAAGGCTCCTGCTCTCTGTTCTCTTCCACATTTCTACAAGAGTAAGAATTCACTCTCCTGTTTCTAATTCTATCCAAAATTGGCTCTATTGTATCTGGACACCTTCAGCATCTACTAACAACTGAGGCTTTCTTACTATAGCAATTGCATTTTGAATGAACAAATGTATTTCATATCCATGTCTATTAAAGATAATTGAACCAAAGCAGTATTTTCATTCTTCAAGTTACCATTTTTCAATGCCAAATCCTCTTCATGAGAATTAATGTATTACATTTCAAGAAGGAAATAACTTTAAGAAATGTATTCATAAAAGGTTTCCAAATCTGCATGAATATAAGCTCTTTTAAAAAAACAAAGAAGTTGTGATCATCCACACCTTCAATCCTCACACTTGGGAGGCAGAGGCAAGTACATTTATTTGAGGTAAAGGCCAGCCTGGTCTACATAGTAAAGTTCCAGAACAGCTAGAGGAACATAAGGATAAACTGCCTCAAAACAAACAGGCAAACATATTAATTAATTGAAGTAAGATAAATAAATAAATGAGTAAAGAATATACTTTGAGCAACAAAATGGAATTATATTTATTAATTGATTATTATTAGTGATTTAATGTAAACCACTTAAGACACTAGTACTCTTTTCAGAAAATTAGCTTTTATTTTTGTTTTCAAATATTAGTAAGATTAAATATTTTATGTTTAAATATTAGCAAGATTAAATATTGCCACATTGCCCAAGAGCACTAAGAATCAAACTGACTAATCCTTTGGGTCACTGTGCATTGTTCTACAGAGTAAACTTAGCAATACAAACAGTTTGGGGCATGGAGTACACAGTATTTGACTTGTGTATGGATCAATTTCCACTGCCACATAAACACCTAAAATAAAGATATATACCTTTAATCTCACATATGGGAGGTGGAGGTTAGAGGAACCAAAGTTCTCCCTTACTCTGCCTTCTTTCCTCCTTTATCTCTGCTTGAAATTCCCACCTTGCTATATTCTACCCTGCCATAGGCCAAAGCAGTTTCTTATTAACCACTGGTTATAAAACATATTCACAGCATAGAGAGTGGAATCCCACATCAACTTTGATATTTTCAATGGAAGAACTTGAAAATAGCATGTCATTGGAGCTTTGACTGAAATTTTAAGTTATATTAAATTTTATAACATACATTTCCTATGTTTTTTTTAATTTTTTAATTTTTTTTTAAAAAAACATGTACATTTTAAACTCTTAGCATGTGCTTAATAATAAGAAATCTTCATACAGGTGTAATTATCTTCTGATTACATTCAAGCCTACTGTCTTCTAGTGTATATGTTTTAAAATAATTCCAATAATTGAAAATAACCGTGTTGATTACTGTTTTGAAGAAGTATCAACAATATTTATGTGAGAAGTTACAAACACTGATCCTCGGTAGTTTCTTGTTTGTTACCCTGTTTGCATTGGGAACATTCATGATACCAAGGAACTGTGATTGTACAGTTGGGAGGAATCTTCCAAGTTTACCAATAACTTCTAATTAATAAGAGGTGGCCTGATTTTCACTAAAGTTGCCAAGATTCTTATGGAAATGTAACGTCTTCAATTAATTCATATTTACCTAATTCATGTTGATATCTCTTCTTGATAGCCCTGGTACTATTTACCTGGTACAGTGTTTCAGAGACATTATTCATATGGAACCAGTTAAATATCTGACACTTTTATGGCCATGCAGTTTCTTTAGCAGCTACTTAGTTGTGTGCCCTGTTGTGATTTAAGCAGCCCTTCAGACAGCATAGAAATGCATGAGTCTGATCGTGAGCGCTAAAGTCTCCAAAATGTTCATAGTGAAATTTCTTGACGGATGGTGTTGGTGCTTATGCATTCGTTCCTTGTTGTGGAGCCTCTAAGACTATGCATATTCAGCATTACAATGAGAGAGTTAGAGAGGCTGTGCAATGTTCTGCAGGAAAACCAATTGTACATGTGTGATGACTATCAACGTTGTTATTGTACCTTATTTTTTTCTTTTAAAGTTTCAGTGCAAAACTGATAAATGCATCCCTTTCTGGTGGAAATGTGACACCGTGGATGACTGTGGTGATGGATCTGATGAGCCTGATGACTGCCGTGAGTATTCTGAAGACTGGCTTTGTATTTCAGTGTTCTTTACATTCCAGACCTGCAGAAATTATCTAGAAAAAGATTATCTTACAATTCTTATAAAAATGTAAAAACAAATAGTTGCAATTTCTTGGGTTTGTTCCTCATGACTGATTTTTTTTCTGAACAAATCCTTTGCCTTGCAGTTGTCAGCAGTATAGAAATTGGTGTGATTTTTTTTACTTAATGTATTCACCGAATTTGAAATGCAAATTAGTGAGATGCAGAAATACCTTCCCATATAATGGATAGAAAGTTATATTTTCTTTTTCAGTGTTAAAATATTGAAAATCCTTGAGGAGTCCGAATTTTTAATGTTAAATTTTATTTATGATAAGTTGATTTTATTTGCCCTTAACAGTTACTGCAAAAGAGCTCCTGACTATGACAACTGTGGTTAGAGCCTCGAAGCTTGCAATCATTGCTAACTTAAATGGTAATGGGCAATCAGAGAGCTTCCTGGAAATTCTTTTATAGTTCACTCCATAGGTCATTCCAATCCTTTCTTGTCAAGATGAAGAGCCTACAGTCAATCCCGGTAATTCCCTCAGTGTCTCAGTGCATATTTGGCCTGACTTGGCACTGACATTTGATCTATGCGTTGACCTTGATTGGCCGTGACAACTGAGTTCAAGATCCTAAGACTTCCACTGAAGAGAAAGTATTGTCTAAGTGAAAGGCAGTTATTTACTTCTGAAGACCCTTCTAGCACCAATTATAAAGCCGTTTCACATTTTCAGATTGTTACTTAAATGAACTATGTTTCATCTTCCTTTCCATTACCATCTTCATACTCTGGAAGTTCTTTCCCATATTCTCTTTTTATGTGGAAAGCATCAAGCCACCTCTTTGATGAGAAAGAAAATGAAAGCCAATCATTTCCTAGTCTATTTGTGTGTTTGAGTTTTTAGGCATTGTTGACAGATTTTATTTTCATAAATAAAATCTTTCCTTTCTCCACACTTGCCCAATATTTGCAAACTTTGCTTTTAAAAAATAATATATATTTTTGATAAATTTGAGCTGGTAGACAATGCATGAGGAGAAGTACTTATGGATAATAAGTATAAACTTATGAACAAATTATTCTTTTTAAAAGTTTTTGAATTGGAACAGCAGCCAAAAGAAGGGTAGTATGGATGATGATGAACATTTACAAATACTTATTTGTTATAAGAAATTAATTTTCCACAATAAAAGGTATTTTTCTATAATGCAGTGAATAAAGTAAATATAATTTGCCTTTGTATATTTAAACATAATGGCATGTGCCTGTAAATGTCCTGTTAAGATGACCTTTACTGACCAGAGCAACCATTGTTGAGGGAAACACTACATCAAAGACTTAGAGCAGAGACAGAATCACAATGATTGTTCTCTTAAATATTTGTACCTTTTGAATTCTATTTGTAACTTTGAAATATCATGTTGTAATCCACTTGTGTGAAGACTTAACTGCAGAGTTAATAAGAGTTTCTCCCAGTTGCAAACTTTCAGAATATATGTAGCCAAGTGCTTATGTTCATTTGAACAATTCAGAAAAGACACACTGTTGGTGAAGGGACCTTATCTTGGTTAAACATTAGTATTATCATATATTATTTTAATTAAAAAGTAAATTTATATATATGGTGAAGACATATATTTTCTAATATATGTGACAGATATATTAAATAGCTAATTTAAGCCATTTAGCATATATTTTACCTTATGTGCTCATGTGCTTTCTTTTGAAAACATGGAGAATATTTGTAAGCAATCATCAAGTGTGGGACATGTTGTTAAAAAATATAGCAGCTACAATGTGTAAACGTTCTTTGGAACTTAATTTTCTTGTCTAGTTGAATTTTTATGTCCTGTGGCCAAGATCTCCCAAGTCTTTCACTCTGGAACCGCTAATAACTACCATTTTACAGTTTGTTTTAATGAGTTGTTTGTTTGTTTGTTTTAAAACATCATATATAAATGCCATAAAAGAGTATTTGCTCTTTCTTGGCCTGGTTCATTTGATGTGATTAATGCTTTCTAGGTCCCCCAAAATTGTCACAAATGTGATTTCTTCCTTATTTAAGCAGGAAGGCAAGCTCAGTGTTTATCTGTGACATGTCCTTCTTCATCGGTCTATGGACTCATAAGGTTATGCTTTATTGTGCCATCGTAAACACTGTAACACTGCAGCAAATACAGGTGTGGCAACAAATTTCCAACACTTTGATTTCACTTCCTTTGTACAAATCCATATGTCAGAACCACCAAATAACATGCCATTTCTATTTGACTTTTAAAGTTTTCCTTAAATTTCTGTCCTATGCACTAATTTATATTTATATGGCTATCAACAGTTTACAGTCCCTTTCTCCACACTTGCCCAATATCTGAAAACTTTGCTTTTAAAAAATAATGCATATTTTGAAAAATTTGAGCTGGTATCTCATTATAGTTTTAATATTTATCACCTTTGAAATTAGTAATGTGTTTTACACTTTTTTCTTTTATGCATTTAGCCCACTCTTAAAATTTTCTAATTGGTTAATTTATGTTTGAGTTGATTTTGTCATGCATTTAGTGTATCAGACCATGATTAGGATGTATATTTTTGAAACGTGTCTCTCTTTTCATAGGTTGTTTCTCCTACTATGATTGTTTCATTTTATTTGCAAATACTTTTAGTTTGATGTCATGATCTTGACTAATTTTGCTCTTGTTACCTAGGTTTTAGAGATCACTTTCTTATCCGTCATCATGGAGACTTTTCATTATTTATTTTAACCATAGTTCATCATGATTTCCAACAACATTTTTGTGATCATTAGCACATAAATGTTTACTTGGAGTTGGTAGGTTGGATCCTTAAATATCTAGTGACATAGCAAACAGAGACATCTTGCTTTAAAAGTGGCATATATAAATCTGAAAGGTTTGGATATTTTATAAATATTTTATTTTTAAGTTTTACATGTATGAGTGTTTTGCTTCCATGTACATCTGTGTACAACATTTGTACAGGGCCTATGGAGATCAGGAGAGGGCATTGGATCCATTAAAACTGGAGTTACAAAGCTTTAGTAGCTACCACGTGGATGCTGGGAACTTATTTTAGCACCTCAGGAAGAGAAGTCAATGCTCAGAACTGCTTAGCTGCCCTAGTTTGTGTTTGAGTTGCTGCATCACCACAATTTGTATATATTGACTGTGTGCAACCTCATCTAAGAAGACAAGGAGACTTGATCCAAGTCTGACACACTTGATAACTTAAATAGTGCTATTTGTATAAACACAGTGATCAAGATTTCTCTTTCACTTCAAGTTGAAATTACATTTGATATGATGTTTAAGTAGAGGCCTGATCTACTTCCAACTTTTCCTTTTTTTCAATCAACTTATTTTTATTTTTATTATTAAAAATTTCCACCTCCTCCCCTCCTCCCG
>LOJH01042340.1:0-14222 GCA_001685095.1 Ellobius talpinus | reverse complement strand
TGAAATTTGCAGGCAAATGGATGAATCTAGAAAACATCATATTGAGTGAGATAATCCAGATCCAGGAAGACAATAATCATATATACTCACTCATAAGTGATTTTTAAACATGAAGCAAAGAAAATCAGCCTACAAATCACAATCCCAGTGAACCTAGACAACAACGAGGACCCTAAGAGAGACATACATAGGGCTAATCTACATAGGAAGTAGAAAAAGACAAGATCTCCTGAGTAAATTGGGAGAATGGGGACCTTGGGAGAGGGTTGGGGTGGGGGAGAGGAAGGGATTTAGCATAGAAAAATGTATAGCTCAATAAAATCAATTTAAAAAAAGAAAAGAAAAAAATTGAAGGGTAAAATTAAAAGGCTTCAGAGATTGAATGACAAAGAAACAAAAATCACCAAGCATTTGGATATAGCAGAGACATTCTAAGAAGAGGATGTATAGTTATGAATGGCTGCACTTCAAATATTAGAGAATACTCAAATAAATAATTCAGTGACTCTTCTCAAGGTCTCAGAAATACAAAATCAGGCCCCCCAAAATTAATAGATAGAAAGAAAAGTATAGATAAGAACAGAAGGTGCAGAGAGAGCAGTGATAATATAATCAAAGGGGTCAAGACCATGATGGTAATAGCCATTAAAACAGCTTGCCTGAGCTAATGGGAGCTTATGGACTCCAGCATGACAGAGGAAGAACCAGCATAGGATGAAACTGGGCCCTCTGAAGGTGGGTGACAGTTGTATGGCTGGGGCAGACTGCAAGGACACTGGCAGTGAGACCAAGATTTATCCCTATTGCTTATACTGGCTTTTTGGAACCCATTCTTTTTGGAGGGATACCTTGTGCAGCCTAGATATAGTGGGGGGGGCGGGGTATTGGTCCTGCCTCAAAGCAATGTGTTAGACTTTGCTGACCCTCCATGGGAATCCTTACCCTCTCTGAGGAGCTGATGGGGGGTGGTGTGGAGGGGAAGGAGGAGGGAGTGGGTAGAGGGGTGGGAGGGAAACCAGGATTGGTTTGTAAAATGAGAAAAGATAGCTTTTTATAATAAATAAGTAAATTTAACATTAAAAAAGAACAGAATTTTATAAATAGGGAGTGAAGTAACAATACAAAGGATAACTGAAACCAAAAGCTGATGCCTTGAAAAACAAACTAAATTGAAAAGTTCTTAGCCAAAGTAACGGAAATGAGCTAATACCCAAATGAACAAAACAAGAGGAGAAAAATGGGATATTATGAGGGACATTACTCAATTCCAATAAATTACTATGGACTATTTTGAAAATTTATATGATCATAAGTTAGTAAATACAGAATATATGTGTGTGTATAGGAATATATGACTATCAAAATTGAATCAAAGGATATATAAAGTCCTAGCCAGAATTTATTATTATCAATGAAATTGAAGCAATAAGAAAGAGTGTGCCAACAAAGAGAGGCCCATGACTAAACTGGATACTTACTGACCTGTGCCAAAACTTTAAAAAAAAAGTAGTAGCAACACTTTTCAAAATATTTCATAAAATACAAAGGTGAAAAATGCTTCCTAGCTCTTCCTATTAAGTCATTTTCCTAATAACAAATCAAACTACATAAGGAAGAAATACTAAATAAATATATAGTCAAACAAATAAATAAAACTATAGTCCAGTTTCTTTGATAAACATAGTAACAAAATTTCCCAATAGAATATTTGCTAACCAAATTCAACAACTCATTAAAAAAGATACGCTGTGTCCAGGTCTATTACATTTCATAGATGCAAAGAGTTATTCAACATATACAAATCAATAAATGTCATAGAGATCATAAACAGATTAAGAGGCAGAGGTCACATGACCATTTGATAGCTGCATAGAAAGCCTTTGACAAAGTTCATGATCCCTTCATAATAAAAGCCCTGAAGAACCAAGGAACAAAATGAATACAGGTCAACATAATGAAAGCTCTTCCTGATAAACCCAAGGCCAATATTATACTAATATAAGCTTATGTAGCAATCATGGAACTAGACAGTAATTCCTCAGAAATCTACAGGTAAGGCTTCCATGTGATAGATATACCAATTCTGAACATGTACCTGAAAGAATCTAAGTCAGCACACACAGCCAGACATCTTTGTCTGCTGCAACATGACATGCAGTACTCAAGACATAGAACCTTAAATCCATGAACAGATAAACTGGCAAAGAAGCTGCTACAGTACACGTGAACACTGGGATTACAGAGTTAGGCACAGAGAGGGGCAAAATGATGACATTTACAGGAAGGGTAATGAATTAAAATGGTGATTATCATGTTAAATGAAATAAGCCAAGATCAGAAGACAAATAACTTTCTCTTCTATGTGGAAAGATTTACATATGCAGTATATAATGTATTATATATATATGTCTCTGAATGTGTGTCTGTGTGTGTGTGAGAGAGAGAGAGAGAAATCAAAGTAGAAGAGGGTTAGAAGGGTTCTTTGGGGAAGAAAACGGGAATAAAATGAAGCAAAGTAATAATAACATAGTACAATACACGAAGAAAAAAGCAATAGGCAAATTGTGATCATTTTTATACAGAATCTAGATAAATGTGTTAAATTAAAAGCAAAATGACAATTGTTAGTGAGGAGTAGGAAGCTACCAGGAGGTAATGTTGGGAATGTAAACAGAGCATATTGGTATCCATGTATGGAAATGGTGAAATTAAGCCACTTACCTTGTACTCTAGCTAAACATATTAGTTAAAAAGAAAACAGACCAGTGGGTTTTGAAAGCTGACACTGTGGCTCTGGGTGAGTGACAACCCTTCTGTTTATGTCTCATCTGAAAAGTAATAGCAGGTTGAAGCCCCTATGTGTGCACCCTTGGGTGGGTTACTCCATAATAACTTATCCAAAGTCACACCACCAGTAGAAAATAAACCAGGATTCCTACCCAGATTTCAAAGTCCATGCTTCAGTCAAATATCCCAATATTGCTTTATATTAGATTATAGTATTTCTAATACATTTAGTTAAAAAGTGGCATATATTTGTTTTGATTTCATGACCTTCTCTGAAGTAGTATGGAATTTTCCCATTGCTTTTGATTTATTGAGTGTTTATGACAAAAAACGAAATACTTAACAATTAAGAGCTGTCAATATCCAGAAAAGGCACCATCTACAGTCATACAGAGTATACTGACTCATTTCCACAGGACCTTGTTTTTATGGAAAGAATACATTCAGAGACTAGACTCCTCCCTACACTTCACATTAATATATATATATATATATATATATAGTCTTTCTCCTTTGCCTTCACAATCTATTTATAATATCATTTATAATTTAGACATTTAAGGTGGCTGTTGTTTGTAGTAAATGATAAGATTATTCTGTAAGGAAAGACAGAGGAATAATTTTGGTGTTATTTATTCTTGTTTCCTGTACAAAATCATATCTGAACTGGCAATAAAACCACAGCAACTTGAAAGAGCACGGAACACTTTCACAATTCTGTGTGTTTCAGTAACATTGTCCAAATTTGTATGGAGAAATTCTAGAAGCCAGTGCTCTTAAGACCAGGACTGTCAAGATCTCCTGAGTAAATTGGGAGCATGGGGACCTTGGGAGAGGGTTCAAGGGGGAGGGGAGAGGCAGGGAGGGGAGCAGAGAAAAATGCAGAGCTCAATAAAAATCAATAATAAAGAAAAGACCAAGTCTGTGTTCACAATCACCAATGACACTGACTCTTTGATAGCTAATATTGCGAAGGAACAATGACAAACACAGTGTGACTGATGAGGCCACCATTGCTCCAAGAAGGCCATATAAAAACCCCACTAGTCTCCTCTTAGCTACTATGTTGTCTGCAAATACCCAGACCTCCCCTGAAAGACAGTAGACAATTTAATTTCAAATTAATCCCCCACTCTTTCATTCCCTAAGCTTGGTTGTCTTTCAGATTCCACCACTGGTGAGAAGAGTGTATCAATAATACAAACAACGATCTGATGGTGTGTTCTCTAGTAAATAGTGTTCATGGAGAAGAGTGGGGTCCTTTCTGGTCGAGATAAAGCGACTCAAGCACACGAGACTAGAATAGATCCCCGTACTTCCTTATAGAAGCTCCAGAGGAATCTTTGGACTCTCCCATCTCTTATTTCCTTCTTTTCTTTTATTGTAATGATACATATATATATATCACCTGATTTCCTCTGTGTGATGTTACATATATATGTTTATATTACTACATATATATATAATCCTTGGTGAGGGTGAGAATTACGCTTATCAATGGACACAAGGACAGATATTTAGACTGTAGTTTGGGATTATGCTACTTTAGGATGGGGTGGTTGAAGGTCCTCCTTTAAGATACATGACTTAACTAACCCTAGGTACTTCTTGAGAACATAGTGAATCCAATTAGAGAGGCTTTTTATTGTTTTGTTTTTGTCAAGGTACTTGTTGCCACTACAGCACCTTTAGGGTTGTAGTGCCCTGCTGGGTCATTTGTGGTTCATGAGTGTCATAGCTGGGTAAAGCTGTAGGCTGGTTTCCTCTTGCAGAAGCTTGAACGGTGTCTTTGGCTGAGGCTTTCAATTCAGTTACACCGCAGGGGCCTCTGGACCCTGTTTCTGAAGTACATGATGTCTTCGGCAAAAGGGGCTTTCTTCTCACCTCTCAGGGACAACCAAGGGCAGTAGTGATATAGTAAAGAGATGCCCACTACTTGTTTCTTAAACCCTATGCAATGTGACACCCATAGTCCAGGCAATATTCCTAGTAAAGCATCTCCTCATAGATGAAGGACAGCCTACGGAAACACACAAGCAGAGTTTTCCACTTCTGATTACGCACTTACTATAGAAATTTGCATTTCATAGGAATCATATATTTACACAATTAAGCAGAAAGTATTAGTATTTTTCACAGAATCTGCCAAATAGTACTCAAGAATTAGCTGATATGCTCCTTCTTTTCACCTTACCCTATTCAGTACTTCCCTAGTACTACCAAAATCAGTTCATTATCATTTGTAACAGCTTTATAACCATACTCTAAGGGGAACTTGATACATATGCCTCAGGTAATGGGTAGTTGCCAGATAAAGAGATAATGCAGCAAAAAATATCTAAACATTTCTTCTATTTCTCTTTATTCCTTCATCCTGCCCCCTTTCTCTTTCTGAAATAGAATCTACTAATGTTTTAATGAAACTAAAACTCCCAAAGACTGCATTTATTCTTGATGCAAACACATATTTAATTAATAGTGGCTATATTAGAGGCAAAGGCATGCGTGAGCCGACCCTTCTGGCACATACTCTGACTGCTTTCAGCTTGGAAATGTTCTAATTCTGATAAAAGTGGCTTGGCTGTTGTGACCTGCCAGTCCAAACGATTCACAGATTTCTGGGCTGTTAAATAGATATTCTTCAGAAAATTTAAATTTACACTTATGAATGGAAATGAAAACATCATTTTAATATTGTCTCTACACATTTTTCTTCATTCAGTTCTTCATTCTTCTGAGTTATTTCTAGTCGTTTGCTTTAACATAGAAATTTAGCTTCTTATCTACCTGGGAAAGTATAGAAAAGCTTGTTTACCTGGAATTCCTTTAGCTATGCACTACTATTCAAAGACTTCTTGAAAACAACCTAAAGTAAAAGCTTTTGTGCTAGGCCACCCAGAAGCCTTGACATCAGATGAGCCTGTGGATGCCGTAGCAACCACAGCTTTGTTGTCATGGTAACAACCTTGTGCTCCACAGGCAAATTCAATGAGCTTTGAGCAACACTACATCCTAGCTAAGCTTCCCTGACCTTATCAGAGTGCAGAAAGACCTGTCTGTTCTTCCAAGAGCACGTGCTTCTCAGTGAGAAGAGGAAAATGTGCATAATGTATGTAATATAAATGTCATACTTAGATTATTCAAATCAGTAGACCCTTAGTCTCATTAAATGCATTAAGCTCTGCAACTTTTGTGAAGTAGACTGTTGATTTCAATTACTCATGAGCATTACTACAAAAGCACAGTATAGAGCCTTACGTTGTGAACATCATTATAACTAAATATTTTAGAGAAATAAAAACATTTTTGTTTGCCTTCAGTTGCACAGAGTGGAAAATCCAAGGGACTTTGGAAATAAATTTTATGTGTTTTGATAAGTGTGTTGCCTTCCCCTGCTGAAGTGTAACAAGGAACAAAAAAACCTTCAAATTTATGTGTCACTTCAGGACCGCAGTAAAACGGACTTGTAATCCAATCTCACCTGACTTGATTGAGCATATTATTTCTGCATAATATATACTTTCTCAAACTGCATGAAGGGGCTATAACCTTCATAGGTTCTTGTTCAGCATTCTCAAGCTTAAAAACATGCAATGAGCAGCAAAAGCTGAACAAATCTTTCATATAAGGAAGTAATACTCATTAAGCTAATTAGCAGTCCATAGGTCCAGCATCTGTGATTACTTAATCCCATATACAAATGTATAATGACAAACCAAATGGGTTTTCCAGCAGCACAATATTTGGTTCTCATTTGCTTGAATCATCTCATACTTCAGGGCATATAGTTTTATAACCACTGACACATATCAATAGGACAAATAGCTGAGCATCACTGTAGCATGCCCAGGTGGTATACATACATCATGCTTTGCTATGTCTGCTCCTTTCTGCTCCTTCTGTCATTATTCCCGTCTTTCTCTTGTCCTTTTCCTTAGTAGTTTATTAACTAGCCTGTGGTGTCCAAAAGGAACATTATCATCTTGTTAGAGGGTAAGTACATTACATTTATAATATAATATATAAGTATATATATATATTATATAATACACACTTGCTTCTAAAGTAGCAAAAAGGATTACAGATGACTTTTAAAAAATATATTTAATGTTATTTTTCCTGTTATTCCATATTTCCTCTCCTACCTGTCCTCCGTTCTTGATATCTTTATTGGAATGTCAGATTGTGTTCTTGCCTTCCAATTAAAGGGGCACAGTGGTCTATGTCTTGGTAACTTAACTCCACAGTTTGTATAAGTCAAAGAAGTAGTGCTGGTAAATAAGGTGGTTCTGTCATAAAATGTATAAGAGGGGAAAAAAGCTTTGAGATGTCTTGGCACACATTTGGTGAACTGAAAAAGTCTGAGAAGTGAGTTATTTTTCTAGATGTTGGGCTGATCATAATAAAGATAAAGCCTGTATGAACACAGCACTGAACGTACTCTTACATATTATCTGATTTAATAAGGGGTTTCTTTTGACCCTAGAACTTTAAGGATCAAAAGACCCATCACTTGGCATTTTATCATTGACTAATAGGTCAATCAAAGGATCCATCATTTTGCATTTTATTCAGTGACTAATAGGTCATTGCAATTATTTTCCTAGCTGGTGACTAGGAACATTTTTACAAACTTTTTGTTTTATAAACTTACGAAACTAATATGCCTAGAGTGGACAGTATCACCTAATACAACACTTTTTTGTAAATAAAGTGGCTAGAGCTGGTAAATTGCCTTCCAGTTTATAATTCCAGATTTCCCTAATTCTCAATGACCCAGACAACCCGAGTAACTAATCTGGCATCAGTGACAACTCCTGTCCAGCAAAAGACTGCATTTGACTTACCTCTTGCTTGCTTTACTTTCTTTCTCACTGCATTTTTCCTGTTCAGTTAATTTAGTTTTAACTACCCCACATCAAGGGATGATTCAAGTTTATGGAAAGCCATTTAAAGCACCATCAAGAGTGGTGACTTGTTCTGGGGACAAAATAGATAATAGCATCAACAAACAATTTAAAATATGCTTAATTTTTCAAGTCTATGTTGTTTTGCTCTGAGATTCCCTTTCTTTTCTGATGAACAGCATTCTGTGTGCTTGATATTTAGCAATTTCCCTTATTTGTCTTTTAAACTCTCTTAACCTTCTATAAACTGATCATTTCTAGGAGACATTTCTTCACCTTCAGTGCCTGACTATGATATGAACTCACTGTATAGTGAGCCATTCTGATTCTGCAGGGAAATTTACATGACAACACTCACTAATACTGGTAACAGTTCATGGAAAGGAACAAATCTATGTAGAATGGAAGAAAATCTGTGATTAGAGAAATTTTGCCTCAGCACATCACAATACCTCCATTCTGCCTGAGTGCTCGCCTCAGACTCGGTGAGCATGTCAACCATCACCATCCCATCATCAGCACCACAGTCTCTTCACCCCTAGTGCCCTGTGTCCTAAGCTTCCCCCAGCCCCACCACCTGAAATGTTCTTCTTCTGAATAATCTAGTCTCAAGATCCCATGTATAAAGCTAGCTACAATTTTCTAAACTATTTGTCTGGAGACATTAATGGAAGATAATGGCTCAATATTCATTTTCAAAGGACCCTTCAGTACTTAAACCTGAAAGAAAGAGCTGGGAATTTCTAATTCTTCTGTATGCTGGCTGGGGAAGATTTAAGAATTCTTTCTCTCCCGTGTTCCTTAATTCATTCAGTGGTTACTTACCGTCCATCATGAGCCCAGTCTAATTTACCCACCTTACACCCTTATACCTAGATGTTCCAGAGCAAAAACCTTTAACAACTTCTGTGCATCAAGGATCTGTTATGAATTCATATTAGTTTTCTAAGGCTGCCTCAACAACATGCCACAGACTAGGTTGCTTACACAACAGAAATTTATTTTCTCTGAATTCTGCAATCCAAAAGTCTTGGTGTCTGCCTGATTTGTTTTCCTCTAAGGCAGCGGTTCTCACCCTGTGGTTTTCAACTCCTTTGGGGGTGGGGGTTGAATGACCCCTTCACAGGGGTTGCATAGCAGATATTCTTCACATCAGGTATTTACATTATGATTCATAACAGTATAGAAATTATAGTTATGAAGCAACGACAAAAATAATTTAATGTTTGGGGTCACCACAGCATAAGGAATTAAAGGGTCGCAGCTTTAGGAAGTTTGAGAACCGCTGCTCTAAGGCTTCTTTTTGGTGCATAAGTAGTCTTCTTTAGGCTAAGCTCTCTCAGGAGTCATTCTTTTACTCAGCATGTGGATGTTCCAGTCTTCTTGTAGGCACATTGTCAGTTGGTATTATGCCCCATGTGTTTCGGCTTCCAGTGCCTCTTTAAGACTGGGTCTCCAAACAAATTTATATCACGATTCACCCCTTCTTAGAATTTTAGACAATTTAACCAATTATACACCTTTATATCCTATTGAATGGTGTGTCTGTCATCATTAATATATTTCTTAAAATCTAGAGAAGTTCGTTATTATTCAAATCTTTCTGTTGAATAAATGAGCATCAAAAAGTATCAATAAAATTTTCAAAGTCTTGTAACCGGTAGGAGGTAAGAGTGGGAACTGAATGGAGCTTCCAACTCTAAAGCCAATTTTCTGTGTACCACTCTGCCTCCAGCTAAGCTTTAGAGCTAATCAGTGTAGCTCCAAAATACATTGATCATTATTCCTGGAATTTTTACTTCATGGGAGACTGAGAGGCTTAATTGGAATGTGGGCATAAATTCTCCTAGAGACCATGTTCAAGAAACAGAAAAACTGGTATTTCATCATAACCACTTTCCTTGCCATGACAAGTATTGTTAAATACATTGATTTTTCTTTAGATTTTGATTGATTGGTTGGTTGGTTGACATATTTGATTGATTGACATATTCACACGATGGAGTCCATACTGGCTCCAGACTCACAAACTCCCAGACCTCAGTCTCCCACATGCTGGAATCAGAGGCATGTGTGCCAGATCCAGCTCAGAATTTAGGTTTTTTTCCCACAGGTAACAGTTTTAGAAATGTGTATGAAGCCATAAAATTTGAAAAAACAAGTTAATTATGATGTATTTTCAAAATCTCTAATGCACCAGCTGGGCAAACTGAACAGGTTTGAGATCTTGGATATCTTATGACACAAGCAAGCTATAAAATTCTCAAGCTTTTCTCAATTCACCATGCTTTTGGAGAGCAAAACTTCTTGATACATGATCCAAACTTCTATGCTACAATCTCTTCACGTCACTGGAAATGGAGACAAAGTGCCTTCTTGATTTTTCATTTTTTTCTTTTTCATGACAAAATTAATGATTTTATTGTAAGTTGGTGATTCTCAAACTTCCTAATGATGTGACCCTTTAATACAGTTCCTCATATTGTGATGAACACCCAACCACATAATTATTTTTGTTGCTAATTCATAACTAATTTTGCTACTATTATGAATCATAGCATGAACATTTTGGAGACTGCCAAAGGAGTCATGACCTACAAGTTGAGAACCGCTGTTATAAAAGATCACCTATGATAAATCAATTTTGATTAATTGTCTCAGCACAAAAATGCTTACATAAAAATGGATACTTTAATCAAGTAACAAAATAATTACAATTCTTAAATGATAAAAATAAAATAAAGTTATTTTGTGGTAGTCTATAGTTGGAAATTTTTAAGTCTGAAAATGAAAAAAATAAATAGAAGAAACAAAAATTAGAGTTTAGTTAGTAAGATGTGAACTTTAGGTGTATGAGTTTATTGAAGCTGTGATTTTCAAAGGCCTTTCTAATCTTAGACCTTTTGTGGTAAATCAAAAGAAACACACTTCAAGGCCATCAATGGCAGCACTTACAATGTCACTTTGCTGGGGTGCAGTTAATTCTGGACAAACACACTGCTACTGGAATAAATAACCAAGGGCCATCTCTAACTTGAGAAACATCAGTTGGAAAAAAGGTCAAGTGCCATAGTCTTATAAAGAATTCAAACAGCACTGCAGGAGCATCAGGGAGTAATAGTTGCCTTAAAGCAAGCTAACCCCATAGGCACTATTGCTTGTGGACCAGCTGGCCTCTCTCTGTGTTGACCTTCCTTCTAAATCTGATTAGGCAACTTGATCTTGGATGTTTTTGATATCCAGTGACTGGGTAAGACTGAATAGTTAAGTAAATAAAATTCCATTCGTAAAAATTACTAAAAAATATTCCTAATATCCAAATAGTGGAAGTCAATTATATATAATCATCATTGTCTATGCATTCATTTCCATAGAAAGGAAACACATGACAGAATCTTGAGATGTATCAGTATCATAGATGCTTGTGTATTTCCACAAACCCATAATTTACTGAATATCAATAAGCTCATAAGCTCTATAGATTTCATTGGCTACAATGTGCCAAGAGTCTCAGTTTCTCTTGATGGTTGGTATTGACAAACACAGTATGTTTTATTCCATTCTTAATTAGTAACGCTCACACCACACATCGTATACCATACAGTAACTATCTATGAGTGCATGTGGGGTGTGTGTGTGTGTCTGTGTGTCTGTGTGTCTGTGTGTCTGTGTGTAGAAAGAGATTGGCAGAAGAACTGAAGAGGCCATATTAGGGCTAAAGTGGTTCAGAAAAAGCGGAAAGGTACTTGCAGAAAGCTGATATAGATACAAAGAGTAGTGCTTAGATATTAATGAACCCAGTGGCAGAGATACTTAAGACCTAGAGCCAGCCCAGGATATGCAGGTCAGAGAGTTGAGCGAAGCCTCAGAGTTGAGCAGACCATGCAAGACCATGGTGGCCATGAAAACAAGATACAGGTCCACACAACCATAGAGTCAATGTGCATGACCTGATCCAGATAAGTAAATAGATGGACTGAATGATGGTATTTATAGTAGGCTATGTCTGCATTAGAAGATGAGCTGAGCAAATGCCCTGAGATAGTTCTTTGTCCATGTATTCCTAGATATATTACAGTGAGTGGTCACGTGACAGGTCAATGGAGGCCATTGTCTTGGTGGTATTAAGTGTCTTCTTCTTTATGAGATGGGTTCAAATGAGGGTGTTTCTCCTAGGTTTGGTATTCTCAGGCTCAATAGGGTTTTTATGTGACAGTGTGCTCATATGTTCCCATTCTACTTTGAGGCTTTTACAGGGTGGTACTTGTCCTTTTCAGAATGAGTTGTTCATCCACCTTGACCTCATGAGTGCTGTTAGACAGGTAGTTTCTGGAGCCAGATGCTGCATGTAAAATGGAGATAGCTAGGACAAGACAAAGCATGAAAGTTATTGTTTTGTGCCAGCCTAGTGCCAATGTTTTCACAGGGTATGGTTTTATGGCAAGGGAATGGAACGCATGGGCTTATTTGATTCTGAACAAAATTATGAAGTTTCTGCCTTACTGCCCAGTACTTGAATAGGCAATTAATCCAAGAGACTTAGTCTTCCCAATTGAATTGAAAGAATGGATGTGTGTCATTACAGCCAGTGCTGTGCCCAGAAATGAGAACCATGTGAAAAGAGAAGCATTTAGGAGTCAGCTTCATTCAATCAATAATTAATTGATTAGCAAATCACGAGGTGGCAATAACTTAGTTTACACTTAATAATAATGTTTAATCTGCTTCAGGTCCCAAATGCATTCTGAAGCCATGAAATGTTTTATTCAGCAAACATGAAGCATCTAGTATCTTTTATTTTGTGCATGTGTGTGTGTGCATGTGTGTGCTTGTGTGTGTGTGCTGCTAGAAACATCAGAGCCATCTTACATTGAGGCATAAATTTCCATTGACCACCCTATTATTTATTACCCAAATATCACTATTTTGGGATGGGGAAAAGGCCTAAGAGATGACTATACAATACACCCATCATGAAAACGACAGAAATGTGTGTTATATCATCTCGCCCCAGATGAAGCAAAGTTGATCTGCTCATGGAAAAGATTGCATAAAAGCAGTAACTGTGGATGCCCCCTGCTGAGGTGGCAGTAGCGAAATTCTACAAAGCCATATACATAGAAGAAAGAGGAAATTCTTTCTGTGGTCTTAATGTTTGAGCTCTGTACGGATTTAAGATTATATCGCATCCTTATAGCATGATCCAGATTCTCAACATGTTAACATAAGTCAAAACCCACATGGCATCATTATTCACCAAATAATTTTTATAATAGTCAAATATTCTGACAAACCGTCATACACTGTATGTGATTTCTGGAAATTTAAAGATTGAATTCACCTAAGGCGTTTACAATTTCAGTTGTGGTGTTGGTTTTTTGTTTGTTTTTGTTTTATTTGGTTTTTTTCTCCTTAAATTATTGAGAAGCCAGCCACAGTGGTACATGGTTTAATTCCAGCACTCAAGGAAGTTGAAGCAGGAGGGTCACAAGTTCAAGGCCAGCATGAGCAACATAATAAGATCATATCTCAATTAAATAAACAAACTGTTTAACTAAGTAATTTAGTACAAAAAAGAAACTTCAGACATATCCTTTGAAATGTTTTTTTCAAAGTAATTTAAGAAAACTCATTTAAAACCTAAACAAATAACTTAATTGGACTCCTACTACAAAGAGGTCATTACCTATAAAAAGCAACAAAGCTTATTTCCATTCTTAATGAACTCATGATTTTCTTGGAAAGATAGGGTAGATAGTAGAAGTCTTGAAGACCTGGTTTCAAATTCTAGTCTGAAAAAGCATTGCTTTTCTCCTGGGGTGAGCTCACAGTACTTTCTAAGGTTTTTTTCCTTCCATTTTTTCATCAGAGAAAAAATAATAATTATGTCTTATTGTTACGGAATGAAAAAGATGAAATGTTAAAATATCTTAACATGAAGTGTGAGGTGGCAGCTGTTACAAATAATAAAAAGACATTAAAATAGTGTCATTTCTCAAAGAATGATAAAATATCCGGTGGTTGGCAGAGGAAAAAGAATAAAGCTTTAGAGAATAAATTATATTGTAGGCAAGGGAGGTAAGAGATGGAAGATCTATGGCTCTTAACTGCAATAATCAATATTTATTGTCAGCTCTGCAGATTATAGAATCACACCTGGAAGGAACTGTCCAGATTAGATTGGCCTCTGGGGGTGCCTGGGAAGAATGATCTCGATTAGGTCAATTGAGGCAGAAAGACACACTCTAAGTGTGACACTACATTCCCTTGTCTTGGGTCAAAAGGGATGGCAAACGTGACTGAGCCCCAACATTCATCCCTGTCCTCTCCACATATAGAAGGTGGCAAGCTGCACGAGCCTGTGCCACTGTGCCTTCTCTGCCTCAATCTGTGAGCAAATTAGCCCTCGCCTCCTTAAGCGACTTTTGTCAAGCATTTTATCACAAGAAGAGTAGCCAAGATATTCATTTTTTTATTTTTTATTTTTTATTATTGTTATTAAAAAATTTCCACCTCCTCCCCTCCTCC
>LOJH01042339.1:0-14222 GCA_001685095.1 Ellobius talpinus | reverse complement strand
CTCCCTCTCCAGTCCTAAAAGCAGTCAGGGTTTCCTGCCCTGTGGGAAGTCCAATGTCCTCCCCCCTCCCAGGGGCTTCTTGGCTCAGCACAACCTCCCCTCCCCCCAAGTTCGCCCTTTTGTCTGGGGGGGGTCCTTCGACCTCCAAGAGTCATTTTGTCATTTCTAAGATGCCGTCTTAAATTGTAATTACAGTGGCAGGAATCCTGTATTCATTATTCTTGCTTGTTTTTTTCATAAACTAAAGCAAATATTATAATGATAATTACAATCTTAAAGTGTATACAATATACTAAATTATATAGTCAAGATAGACAAAGATATATAAGTAAGCAGAAAATTATGACTACTAGAGAATAGGATATTGGGGTAGGGAAGCAATTAAGACCATCTGTAGCTCATACTAAACACTCACTTGTTATATAACTAATGATTGCCAATTTAAAAAAAAATAGAAACAGATAGTTTTTGGGACTCTTGACCTAGCAGAAGTTTTGGTTTAGGATACAAATATTTCATGGTGATAAAATGTGTAAAAGATGCTGCAGAATAATGAGTGTGTGTGTGTATGTGTGTGTATGTATGTGTGTGTGCTAATGTATTTGTTTGTTGGAAACAGTTTCTCTAATACAAGTTCCAAAGTGCAGACTGTTGTCAAGAGAATACACTTCTTCTAATGGCTCAAAACTCTGGTTAAATTTATTTTAGCATCCAGATCTTGATCATCTACTTTTACGTTGATATTTTTCTAAACCTTCAGCTTTGTAGAATAAATGAACTTTGTCATCAAGGTCCAGAATATATTACCTAAAACGTATTTAGAAACTAACATTTTATTGCTAGAATTAATTTTTAGATTCTTATTTTTTGTTTTTTTAAAGTATTTCTTTTAGCACTTAGTAAAAATGTGTAACACCAGAGATCAAGGGTGGCTGTCACTATACCTTCAATAACTAAGATCATGTGATATATAATGCAAGAGAATTCAGAATTCTTTAGAGGGTGGAAATGAAAGAAAAAGTCTGAATCCCCAAATTCATTAATGTTAGGGACCTTTTATAATATCTATGGTAACTTAAGGCAGCTCATGTTTTTAAAGCTAATTTGTTCTTCTTAGGCATGTATAGATTTGATCATTATGCACTCACTGCTCATCAAATCTTTCTCAGTTAACAAGCTCATCATTTCTCTGTTACAAAGACACAATTCTAGAATTTTTTACTCTGTGATTTCTTTAGACATTTGCTTTCTTATTAAGAGAAAAATGTACAATTAGTTACTTGACCGTTAAGAATTAAACATGTTTAAAATGTACAGGAAAACTTTTTAAAAGATCCTGCAGGAGAGAAAATAACATTGGTGACAGGATATAGATTAATATTGTAACAGGAAAATCTAGGATAATTTTATCATTTCTACCCTCTTTATCTTCACATGTAGAGACAGAGGTTGATTTGAGAGGATAGAAAATGTCCTTCAGGTAGACCACTAGCTACACATCTTGTTATTGGGGTTCTGTAAAGGAATAAAACCACTAAAAGTATATTCATTTCTGTTTGAGAAAGATAGGGATTTATTAGATTCCTGGACAGCAGACTAATTTAAGGTCTACACTGGCACTGTCCAAAGAACCTAGGTGTGATGCAAGTGAAGGATGGTAGCAAAAGTGACAGATGTGCTAACTAAAGGGTAAAATGAAGGTAGGCAAAATAATAATAATGATGATGATAAACTAATGTTTCTGCATTATTTGTAATTAAGTTCTAAAATTGTTGAGATCTTTAAGTGATAAACATTTAAGTGTTTGTAGATAATCCTTCTTTTTCTTGGGACATCTCTGCCATTTAGTCTTTGCATAATACCACTGGACCCATGGCAAAGAGATCATGCTTTTTCTTCCTCACTGATTTTCTCCTCATTACAGTTTTATTTCTTGTTCTTAACAACTACATGAAAAATTGACTGAAATGGCTTAACTTCTTTGGCTTTTACTATGCACAGTACTTATAGTAGATGATAATTATACTTCATCTTGTAATAGGTTATGAATGTGACTTTGCTTAACAATCATTAAGTATTTGTGATTAATCAAATATGTAATATTCTCTGCTGGACTATTATGTTGTATTTAATCTAGAAGAATTTATATCATGGTGTTAAAATGATTGTGTCATTTATTGTGTCATCATTACTAATACCCTCTTCTAATATATCTTATTCTTAAATTTGATTTTAATTTTGTAGTAGTATACATAAGATGCAAGCCTTTTCATTCTTGGTAGCCATTCTCCTGCTGGGCTGTATGAAACCATTTTTTTTAAAATTATAGCTGTTGATAAAATTCTATATCTGTTAAATTTTGATTTTCTGTGATTTGTTACATCTAATCTCATTTATTTATGAGATCATATAAATATTGACTTTTGTACTATTTTAACTTTGACTAATACTTATTATAGAATAATCATAACACTCTTCAAATTCTATATTATACATTTGATCTTCTCATCTTGACTCAGCTCCCTGATCAGTAAAATTTAAAATAAATAATGCATGAACCCATATTTCATACTAAATAATTTGTTTGTATATCAACTCATCTCAAGCAACTACAATATAGAAAAATACTGCAAACTGTAAAGTAAGGATTGATCAATTTCACTTAAGTATTTCATGTTGCAAGGAACCATTATCCTCAGCTTCTTTATTGGATTGTTTCTTAAAAAAGTAGTTTACTATGATATTTTGGTACAATGTTTATATTTTAGCCATTTCCTTTAATATCAAGTAATATCCATTTGTGGGAGCACATGCTGGTGATAAGAGCTTCCTTTGTGATGGGTGCTTGTTATGACTCTGTCCTTGGCTGGTTTGAATAAGCTATAATAACCTTTTACATAAGCAAACAACTTTTAAATAAGTCCATCTCTTGACCTATGAATTCATTTCCCTGAAATACATCATATGAATGTAATTGCTAGGATGTGAGCTAACTATGTTTCTTATTTCTCTCAAATCTTAAAAATTAGTTTTCCAATTCCTTATTTAAGGAATCCATATCACCAATAGTGTGAGAGTCTTCATTGTCTCATCAGATCACTAATGATGCCTCTTTCCTTTTACTAACTTTTATAAACCAGTTTCTAAATAATTCAAAATAAACATAAAAACAGTTGATAGGTAATAGCTGTCTGTTTCCAGACAAAACTTCAATGATTTATCTGAGTTTATCATCAAATTCCCTGAATTCTATGCATTTCGAAGCAGTTTGATCAAACAATAAATCAATGTTTTCTTCATTTATTCTCTTTGGAAATACAGCAATGTTAAATGTGATGATCAGTGTAGAATGTTTACTTATGATTTCTTTGATCCAAGCAGGTAGCTTTATAAATCTTCATTTTTTTGTTGTTGTTTGTCTGTTTCTTTCATTTTTATCTTCAAATACCCTTAAACATTAATTAATGTGGCCATAAATTGATACTTGTTAATTCTTTCCAAAACTGATAATTTTGTGAGACAGAAATTACTGAAATTTTCTATTCTAAGAAGCAGAGGAGATGGCTCCACATTGCTAATGAGTTTGTGAAATATAGCAGTATACTGAAAATATTAAGAAGTATTGCAATATATAATGCAAGAATTGATAATTTTTTGCATATGGGGAGACATACATGAAACATTATTCAAAACTGATATGGGCAGTAATAAAAATCAATGATTACAAATAAGCAAATGAAAGTTGAAACAACATATGCTGTTTTATTACCTAAAGAAACTTCACTTAAAAATTAGTTATTATGAACTGTGTACCACCTTAATATCATTTTTCAAGGATATATTTTCTTAGAATAGGCACAAAAGTGATCATTCTATCAAGTTAGTCTATATTCTTGTAAGAATTTAGGTATTTACAAAATCAGAAACAGGGCATTCAAGAAATATTTAGAATTTTATTTGGAGAATAAGGGGTTGGGTTACATAATTTATTGAATCACTTTCATGCATCTATTATAAATAGATAGGGTATATGATGTCAAATTTTATTTATTTGAATAATGTTAATGTCAAAATCCTCTTTAAAGTATTTACAAAGTAGCACATATGATGCCTCCCTTCTTTCCGTGTGCAGTATCTCAACAGAGAGAAGATTTATTATTGCTCACTATGCTATTTATTTAGCAAAGTGCATCAACCGGCATAATGGAATTGTCATATAAATCATAAATCAGCATTAAATTATCTCTCAGAAGGCATATACTCTAATAGCAAGAAGTATGAAAATTATATACCTTACTGTTGGTAAATTATATACCTTACATATGTTTTATGTAGTCATTGTCTCCAAATAAACATTCCAATTTTGGAGCGAAACTTATTAAGATTTGGCACTTGTTGAAGGGAGGGAAAACATTCTGTCCTATAGGAAAGCTTCACTCTCAGGATGTAAACAGTATAATAGTTTCAGGAAGTCCTTGAAACTAACCAAATTCATTATACCTCTCTCTTATTTATTTTACAACTACCATAAGGATTATGGGGAGACATACTTAGATTAGCCCAACTGCTTAGAAGATGGAACACCTATGTTTCCTAGGAGACAGAGTCACTGTGCTGAAAGGAAGAGAATCAGACCAACTGAGCTTCCTAGAAGAAAGCTTCTTCAACTTGTCCAGTTGCTTGCAAGTATGCAGTGAGCTCCAGGTTCACAGCTTTTCCTTCTTATCACCCTTGCACAAGAGGGTTGGTGATGTAGCTGTCATTTGAGTCATTTCTGCTCCTGTAAGTACCCCAATGAGCTCATTGGTTCACTAATTCGGACTTTGGTGGTATCCTTATTTTAGCTGTTGTCAATTCTTTGTCAGAGGTAGGTAGGCATTTGTTGATTTATTGACAGAGATAGTATCCACAGCAATATTTTTATGTATATGTTAAACACACAGCACTGATTTTTTTCTATTAATTTACATTATGAGTGGAATTTCAGACTTTTAATTCAATGTGGTGGTAGATTTTTATCTAGATAAAGAGAAGTTCAATAGTTTATAGGCCACAGAATAATAACAGTGATACAAGATATTTTAGTCTATCTATGAAAATAATTAAATATATTTAATATAAATAAATTTAAATATATTAAATAGTACCATTTATTCATTCAAGAAAAAGTTTCTCTGCAAAATCAGATTTGATCTGGAATGTCTTAAATAAACTTCTAGCATATTATTAGGCAAAATAAATTTCATATGAGTTTAGATTTCTTGAAGATTAACTGCTACTTACACTACAATGACCAGCTAGGTCAGAGACTTAGGAAGCAATTACACATATTATTCCTCAAATATTTTTCCCATTGTGTGTTTGCTGTTTGTGGTTTAAGATAGAAGCTCTGAGGTGTTTTGCATTCATCTTTCTCATTGACTCTCTTATGTAAGTTATTGCAAAGTGTATCAGACAGAATCTCTGGGACCTGCTTAGTGTTCGTCATCCTTTGGTTTGATTTATCTCATTATGTATGTATTTTCTTATCATTTATGAGCAGCTTCTATCTATATTCCCAGATTTCTTCCATCTGGTAATGTGGCCTCATGTACAAGCATCATCAGATGAACACATTTTGCGGTGTCCACTTGACTGTGTCTCTAACGTGATACCTTTAACCAAATGTGTGTGTGTGTGTGTGTGTGTGTGTGTGTAGGATATACAAAACAACTAGTGTCAAGGCTTAAAGCCTTTCAGGTTAAAGCTCACCTTAGAGCCCATTTTAGGCACATGTGTTTAAAACTGAAAAAACTGGATAATCACAATCTTAGCTAGGGGAAAATTGACTATATGGATTCCTACACATGTCATAAAAATTGGAGAGCTGGCTCCAATAAAGAATGTGATCTACATTTAACTCTTATGCATACTATCAACTCTGCCTCTTTGTATGGAAAGCATTATCATGGAAATTAAAGGGAAAGTGAATTCAGACTATCACCATGCAAGTTTAAACAGACATTTTGATTTTTAAAACAAACATATGACTCTATCATATATATAAATACACACCACACACACACACACACACACACACATATATATATATATATATGTTTGTGTATACATGGTACTACTGGAGCCATGGTCTGTGATGAAGCCAATGGCCTATGTTGTCACCAAGGGTTGTGCAGATGCCTGGGTCCAGTAAACCACCTGACCATGTTGGTGCCTGAGGGACATGCATGCAGATCTGAGTAGTTTGCATTGCTCCATGATTCTATGGTGACATTAGGTCTAGAGCTGCAGCTGAGGGACATGTCTGGGTCCTTGAACAAAGTAGAATGGAGTAAGAGCCATCCATAATCTGTGTTGAAGTCTGGACTTCTTCCTGTCATTGAGGTTCACATTGATCCCTGAGATCTCAGGCCATGTTGGTGTCCAAAGACCACCCTGCCACTGGGGCTGTGCCATTCTGAGTGTTGTGCACTGCCACCTAGGGTAATGGTGACATCTAGATCTGGCTGCTGCCAAGGACCATGTCTGCATCCATGGTCCCATTGCAGCCAAGGTCTGTGTTGCCACCAAAGGTCATATGAATTACCGGGGTCAGATACACAACCTGTGGCCTTGTTGGTGCCCATGGCATGCTCCCAGCAGAGCCATTCTTATTTGAGTGGCCTGTGCTTCCACTCTGAGCCAGGATTTTGTCTGGGCCCAATCTGCTGTCAAGGGCCACATTTGGGTCCATGATATTGCTGCAGTTGGGGTCTGTATTGATATCTGTGGCCCTTGTCACCTCAAGAGCCCATGGGAATCATGCCTGGTGGAATCAGAGGGCCATGCTGAGCCAACCCTGCTCTTTGTTAGCTCTGGGATAGCTGGTCCTGACCCTTGCTGGATATTGCAGCAAGAGAGCTGACCCAGACCCTCAAGGGAGAACTTCCTCACCCCCCACATTCTGGAGACATGGCGCCACTCCTCAATACTGGTGAGGGAGAACTGACCCTGATGCCCTGGGAGTAGAGGAGCTCATTCTACTACTTTCCTGAGTGGGGTGACCTGGCGGCCTGGACTGACCAGTTCAACTACCACCCTAGTCCCACAGCTGGGCTTGTGGATGGCCCACCTTAACATCTACCCCATGTAGGACCTGCTAGCGCTGGTGAAGGCACCAGTCCTGTTAGGAATGATGACTGGAGGATCTCCATGACTCACAGTGACTGACTGCAAATATCTGAGAGGAGTTTGGGTGAGGAACCAATGATGATGGTGTAACAGAAACCAAAGGCCTTGAGCCAGACCAATGACCCACTGCAACACGCATTTGCAAATAAAGCTGATTGAACAAAAGGGTATACTTTATGACACACTGAGGCTCCCAATGACACCAGGATGAATGTAGAGAGAGGAGAGGCAGCAAAGATGGAAGAACAAAGAATTTTTTTTGTTTGTGTTCTTATTTTTGTTTGTTTGATTAATTGCTTTTTTAGTATGGTTTGATTTTTTTAAAATTTTTATTGTGGGGGCTGCTGCAGGGAGAAGTGGATATGGATGAACTTGGAGGTGAACAGAATTGGGGTGCATGATGCAAAATCCATAAAGTTTCAGTAAATAAATTATGGTAAATAAAAATAGTAGTTTCAACAATCTAAGGATAGAAATAGCTGCCAAATTTTGAGGATATGTCATTTTTCCATTGTGCGTTTCTGGTTTCTTTATCAAAATCAGGTGTTCATAGCTGTGTAGATTTATTTCTGGTCTTCAGTTCACTTCCATTGACCAATGTGTCTGTTTTTATGCCAATCCCATGCAGTTTTTACCATGACAGCTCTCTGTAGGACAGCTAAAATCAGGGATGTTGACACCTCCAGCATTTCTTTTATTGTTCAGGATTGTTTTATCTAACCTATGTATTTTTTACCTCTCCATATGAAATTAAGTAATATCTTTTCAAGGTCTGTAAAGAGTTGTATTGGATTCTTGATGAGGATTTCTCTGAATCTCTTGTTTGCTAATGCTAGGATGACCATTTTTACTATGTTAATTCTACCTGTCCACAAACATGGGAGATCTTCTCATCTTATGATGGCTTCAATTTCTTTATTCAAAGACTTGTAGTTTTGTCACACATGTCTTTCAGTTGATTGGTTATGGTTACCCCAAGATATTTTATATTGTTTGTGACTATTGTGAAGGATGATGTTTTCCTGATTTCTTTCTCATGCTGACATTTTTAAATGGCAGTGGGGACTACTGATTTTTTTTTGAGTCAAGCCATATCACTGAAGGTGTTTATCAGCTAGGGATTTCTCACAGAACTTTTGGAGTTGTTTATGTGTACTATTCTATTATATGCAAATAATTATAATTTGGTTTCTTCCTGTCTAATTTTTATTCCCTTTATCTCCTCTGCTCTAGTTAAAGTGACAAGTACTATATTGAATAAAAATGGAGAGGGTAGGTAACCTTGTCTTATTACTAATTTTAGTGGAATTACTTTGATTTTTCTTTGTTTAATTTAATGTTGATTATAGGCTTGCTATAAAATGTCATTATTATGTTTAGATCTGTTTTTCATATGTTTTCTCACCAAGACTTTTATTATGAAGCAGTGTTGTATATTGTCAAAATCTTTTTCACCATTTAATAAGTTGATAATGTGGTACTTTTTCTTTCAGTTTGTTCATATAGTGGATTAAATTGTCTTATTTTCATATGTTCAAAAAATATTACTGTTGCTCCTGGAGGTCTGCATGTAGAAGAAAGCAAATAGTTCCATAGTTATCTCCCTAAACAAATTTCAACTCCAAGTAGATCAAAGACCTCAACATTCAGCCAGAAACACTGAATCTGATTGAAGTAAAATTAGGAAATAGCCTGGAATGGATCTACTCAGATGGCAATATACTAAACAGAACATTGATGGTGCAGGAACTAAGATAAAAAATTGATAAATAGGACCTCCTGAAACTGAATGCTCCTGTAAGACAAAGGACATTGTCAACAGGACAAAATGGCAGCCTACAAAATGGTAAAATATTTTTACCAACTTTACAAAGAGGTCTAATATCCAAAAATATAATGAACTCAAGATTCTAAACATCAGCAAAGAAAATAAAACAATTTAATGTGATACAGATCTAAACAGGTAATTCTCAGTAGAGGAATTACAGATGGCTAAGAAAAACTTACAGAAATACTCAATACCCTTAACCATCAGGGAAACTGAAATCAAAACTACACTGAGATTCCATGTTGCACCTGTCAGAATCTCTAAATTCTGTAACACAAGTGACAACTCATGCTGGTAAGGATGTGGAACAAGGAAAACACTTCTCCACTGCTGGTGGTTGGGAAAACTTATACAGCCACAAAGAAATCAATATAGAAGTTTCTCATAAAATTAAGAATCTCAATTTTGATCTCAACATTCAGCTAGACCACTCTTAGTCATATTCCAAAAGACACTCCATCTTACCCACAAGGATACTTGTTCACCTTTGTTCATAGAAATTTTATTCATATCAGTCAGAAACTAGAAAAAACCTAAATGTCCCTCAACCAAAGAATGGATAAAGAAAACATGATATACTTACACAATAGAGTATTACTCAGTTGTTAGAAAAAGATGACATCATGAAATTTGCAAGCAAATGGATGATGGAATTTGAAAAACATTCTGACTGAGACAATTCAGAAGCAGAAAGACAAACATGTGTACTCACAGTCAGTTTTAGATGTTAGGTAAAGGATAATCACACTGTAGTCCACAGAGCAAGTAATAAGGAGAGCCCTAAGTGGGGCATATGACCTCCTGGGGAAGCTAAAATAGAGGAGATTTTACTGGTGTACTGAGGGTAGGTGGACATGGGAACAGGAGGAATCAGGTTTGGGAAGAAAGAATCAAGGGAGAGAGAAGAGGTAGAGATGTCTCAAATAGGAGCACATTTATGGGGGAAATATGGAAACCTAGAGCAGTGAAAACTTCTTGAAACCTATGAGGGTGACCTTGGGGAGGACTCCTACTAGTTGAGGACATGGAGCCTGAATGACCATCTATTGTAACCAGGCAAGGCTCCCAGTGGTGTGGCTGAGACACCAACATAGCTACAAAATTTTCAACCCTTAAATATCCTGCCGGCCAGTTGGAGCAATGGTGAATTAAACCTTGTGGGACTGGTCCAAGTTGAGAACCTAGCAAAGAAAGGAATCCAATGCCTGACACTGGTCTAGATTGCCCAGAAATGTAATTTAATTGTCTTATGTACATAGGGTAGCACCAAAGATAATTTTTAAAAAGTCAGTGATAGGATTCCTAATGATATTCTCAGATACTTGTAGATCAGAGTCTAGCAGATTAAACATCAAAGAGGCTTCATTCAGCAACTGAGGAGAACAGGTTCACGGACCCACAGCCAAACATTAGCAGAGATCTGAGAATCTTTCTGAATAGGCAGAGTAAGAATTTTAGAGCCTAAGGTCAAGGATACCACAAGAACACAGTCCACAGAATCATCTAATTAGGGATCATAGTGGATCTCCAAGATTGAAGAGGCATTCATGCTCTAGATGTTTAGCTTAGGGATTATCCGAAACTCCTAACAGTAGGAGTAGGTGTGTGTCTGACTATTTTGCTGATGTGGGATTCCCCTCTGTTTGCTGTGAATATCATCGGTGAATAAAAAAAAACTGCCTTGGCCTGTTGATAGGGCAGAATTTAGGTAGGCCCAGAAAACTTAGCTGAATGCTGGTATAAAGTGGTGGAGTCATGGAGAAGCCATGTAGCCCCACCTTAGGCAGATGCCAGAACTTTATCCACTAAGTCACAGCTTCATGACGATACACAGATTAATGGAGATGGGTTAAATTAAGATGTAAGAGTTAGCAAATAAAAAGCTAGAGCTAATGGGCCCTCCTTACAACATTTTGCCTTATTTTGGGACCCATTTCCTTCTACTTGGTAACCTCATCCTTTATATGAGGGTTTGTGCTTAGTTTTATTGGATCTTTCTATGCCATGCTTGGTTGATATCCTTGGGAAGCACAGGAGTTCTGGAGAGGAGTGGAGGTGGAAGTGGGGAACTATGGAGAATGGAGGAAAGAGAGGCTATGGTAGGAATATATTATATGTGAGAAGAATAAGAATAAACAAACTAATAAATAAAAAAAGAAGTAGCTGGTAAAACATAAGTAGTTTTTTAAATCTAATGATAGAAAAGAAAATATGGTTTACTGCGATTTATTTTTACATATCTTAATCATCTATGATAATTATATTATACTTTACTTTTATTTTCCTAATAAAAAAATTAAGATGTGCTTTTGTCTTTACTACTTTCCCCTCATTCACAACATTTATATTATTATTAGGCATCTTTTATTTCAATATTTCAAAATTATTTCTTATCATTCTTTAGTTTAAAATTGTGTTTATGTAAATATATTTTTTTATTTATAATAGTATGGACTTTAAAATTTTGATTTCTTAGTTAGAATAGCAACATTCAATGTCCAACTGTTAAAGGTTCTATAGTCCGTCATATTGTACAGCTCAGTGATGGAATTCCAGTCACAGAAGACAGGACAAAGACATGCCTTAATACCCCCAGCTGTAATCTGAAGCAATAGGTCTTCACCTATTAATTTCTTTTGTAATTAAAGATATATTTATTTTTAAAAACATCTCTAAACTTGACATCTGTTTCATTCCTCAGCTTCATATATTATTTTACCTAAATTTTCTCTGATTTGTAAACAAAACTTTCCAAATAGTATATGAAAAATAATTAAGAATATTTATAAACTATGTATTTATATTCTTTATCTGTAGTAGGATATGGTCAAGTTTTGAATAGGCCAGGTTCAATTATCAATATTTTATATTGAATAAAAGGATCAAAAATTTCAGTGCCACTACTAAACAGTACTACAGCTTTCAGATGCCATTTGTAATTTTCATTATTAATCTAGTACAATTAATGTCAGAAAAAAATAGTGCCCCATTTCAGAAGCAGGTGATATTACATGGGTTTTTCCTGTGTTAGATGTTTTAAAAATATTTTGAAGTATTTCTTTTAATTCATTACTTATTATCATAATTCTACCATGATATTCATATCACATTGATGATCCAGTTAAATGACAGCACATTTCTAGGGAACTGGAAAGATTTCAGTTATTGAAGAAATCATGAGATAACATTTGCCAAGATTGATTTATATACTACACTGTTATCAATAAAGAAAATCATTAAAACGCATTTTTGTAATTAAAAACATAAAAACTCAAGTGAAATTTAACTCCAAACATAGAACTCAGAAACAATTTAAAGCAATGATGTGCTTTTTAACTTTGATTCATGAAGCAGATTTCATCTTTCCAATGTTGGAAAATAAAAACACCACAGCACTATTTTCCTTGTAAGAGGAATGTATGGAGTAATTTGATTTATAATCCTTCAGTCTCCTGTTTGTTTGAGTCATAAAATATTGTATAGTATTCTGGGTACTTATGTATCCATTACTACTACTGAATAAAGCTACATATTTTGAGTCCAGAGACTATAATAAACTCATGGGATATTACACATTGCAAACTAATTTACCAAACTCTGATATAGGTATACAAATTGTTGTGTCAGGTTAACTATAACTGTAAATAAGAATTGCAATTGTGAAATATAATAATTCACAGAAAAATATTGGAATATGAAGAAGCCATGATATCACAAAGTTAAAACCCACAAGAAAGAGATGATTAAATTCATAAAAAGAAAGTTAGGATAGCCATATTTCCAAGGGGAACAGACTTCCCTTACATTTATATGTTCTAAAATGAAGGCTAGTTTGTCCTTGAATCTAAGAATTCCAATATGTATGCTAACTCATAAGGTTGGACACAGTTCCATAAAAATTATAACAGGATTGTGGAAAAGTAGTTGGTGATATTATGGGAATAAGTTGAGTTTTTTATGTTTTATTACTTTACAACATTAAAATAGTGTGTACTGAAACTCCCTGGAAAAATTTACAGTGTTGTTAAACTCTACATAGCAGATTGACTGACTATAATGTTGTAATTGGAGGTCCTGCAAGATAGTTGTATGGATAAAAGTATTCTTTCAAGACTGATAACTTGAGCAGACTCCCTGAAATTCATGTAAAGGTGGAAGACTACAACCATCTGCATGAAGTTGTTTTGTGGTTTCCACATGTGTCCCAGAACATGCATCCACCCACAATAACACAATAATGAACACACATACATGCACACATAAACACACACAAAGAGAGAGAGAGACTACACACATTTCATCACAATAATGAAGAAAGGGTATTATTATAGTGAACTAACGGAATATTCCAGATCCAGTGTAACATTGGGGACTTCGTCTTACCTTAGTAGCCATTCATTTCCCAGCATTGTATTAACCTAGTATTTTGGACAATCAGATATAACCTTTAGGATATATTCTTGGATAACTACTAGGTTCCACCAACTTGAAGGCTCAGAATGACATCAGAGAATATCTGTAACTGGAGCAGAGATTCGTCTGCTTTGCTAAGTCCCACCAATCTGCAGATATCAGCAATGTATTTGATAAATGAATCAGCTTATGATTTTGCTTACTTCTCTGAAAGTCAACATTTACGAAACTGTTTTCACATTAGACCTCATTATGTGAAACAACCTGAATCCATCTTACCAGGATATATTCACCCATATTTCATTCAGAAGAGATCCAATGTTATTCTATTTGAGGTGAACACTTAGTTTCACATGAACTATAGAATTCCATAAAAAACCACAACAGGTATAGGGAAATATAATGGCTACTCATATAAGATGTAATTTCCCCTGTTATTTGTTCATGCTTTAGAAGATAGAAAACATTTTGCTCACAAAATGGTTTGTAACAAAGGCAAACTCAATTTTGGATACTTCCTCCTGAAAATTTTTAGATATAGAAACAATCAGCTTATAATTATATTCAGCATTTTATTCTTACTACAGTTTACTCAAATTCAAATGACAAGCACCAAGAAAAATTTTTGAAGAAAAATAATTTGTATATAATTTTTGTGTTTTTTTATTTTTTTATAATTTATTTAAATATTAAAAATTTCTACCTCTTCCACTCCTCCCATTTTCCTCCCCTTCCCCCCAATCCCTCTCCCCCTCAATCTCCAGTCCAAAGAGCAGTCAGGGTTCCCTGCCCTGTGGGAAGTCAAAGGTCC
>LOJH01042338.1:0-13908 GCA_001685095.1 Ellobius talpinus | reverse complement strand
TGTGGCTTACTGGCAAGATTCTAACCTACGTCTGTCTCAGGCCAGAGATTCATGCCATCTGCCTGACTCTGCTCTTCTTCCCAGAATTCAGTTCTGTCTTCCCCGCCTACCTGAATTCTGCCCTATCACCTAGGCCAAGGCAGTTTCTTTAATAACCAATGAGAGCAACACAAATACAGAAGGGCCTCCTGCAGCAGTGGTGGAAGGAAAAACTCCTGCAAATTGTCTCCTGACCATCACACACATCCACAGCATGCACATATGCAGAAAATAGAGAAGTAAAGTGAAAACAATTTAGAAGAAAGGAATGCCATCTACAAGAGTAGTCCCTAGCCACTAAACATGGTACCCCTTGTCTTTAAGTTGTTTGAAACCTAAAACACACTCACATTAGCTAGAGAGGTCCACCTGAGATGTTTGTACTTAGGAGAATATCACCTCTATGGTGTTCACCCATGTGTACACACACACACACACGCACGTGCTCACACACACACACACACACACACACACGGTTATGAAAGAACAAAGGTCTCCACAATAAGTCTTCACAAGCTATGTGTAACAAAAGCAGCCCAACCTTGAGAGTGGAGGTTCCTTATGAGCTGCACACCATGAAGGCAGAGATGGGGGCCATGAACACACTTCTGTTATATGTCTGCTGGCAGAAACCAGCCTGCTCGCAGAGAGGAATGGGCCCGCTATCCTTTCTCAAGGAAAGTAAGCACAGTCATGGAGAGCATTTTGACTCAGACACGCTGTCATCCCTGCATGTCTTCAGCCCTGTGTGGAGCAGTTTAAGCACATGGAGATGTGTATGCTGGTGATAAAGCTGTAAGGAGGCAGCTGCCTGGCCAGATTGGCTTTTCAAAGATGCCACCAACATGAGGCTTTTTAGACTTTGTGTAGAGTTCTTTAAATTAGCATAGTTGTACTAAAACCAAAACTCTTTACATCTCTGCTAAAACAGAAAAAGCAGCTCACTTGCATAGGCCATGGAGGCAGAGGGCTGCATACAGGGCACACATGTGAGCCATTCCATGGGCCTTTGTCTCTGGACTTTGCTCTGAGCCTGCTCACAGGTGACTACCTCAGCCACACACAAAATGCATGTCTGCTTCCTTCATTGGCCACTTTCTAAGGTGCGTTTGTTGCTATTGTTCCATGGTCTTAACTTTTCTCCTGCATGGATGTAAATGCTTCCCTTGATGGGAAGTTCCAGAAAGTGCAAGGTGCTGGCCTCTGGGCAACGTGGGTTTGCTGTTTTTTTCAGTGTTCAAGGCCAGCTCCTTTTTCTTTGTCTGTCAACCTCAGGATCCTGGGAGAAGTGTCATGTTCATCATCTTTAGTTCTGTAGGATTTGGATAATACTCCTGTGCCTCTAGTTCCTCACATCTTTAAGTTTTCAATTCATTTTAAAATCTGAATTCATCCAAATCTGAGATGGTAAACCCCACTGATATTATAGCAAAATCTTCTGGGTTTGGTCTGGGTGCAGACAGGTGAGATGTACCAGTGAGCTAATATAGATGTCAGCCAGAAATATGGACAGACACTCATAACACATGTACATGTCCATACACATGCTCAACGCTTGCATACACGCACCTGTGCATGCCCCCCCACACATATACACACTCTTCTTTTCTCTTTATAGTTAGGAGAGGTGGGAACACAAGAAGAGGCTGGGTACTGAGGGCCATTTCTTCAGGACAGAATCATGAATGAAGGATAGAGTGGACGATGTCCCCAGAAGACAGAACTTGCTTGTCCTTCGGCACTTAGCTTGTTGTGAGAATTCTAACAGAACCCTTCCCCCCTCCCTGTACACTGAGGTCTCAGGAGAGGCTGTCTGCACCTGGACACTTCATCCCTCTCCAGCACACTGGGCTCAGCCTGACTTTGTTCCTGGGGCTGTGCTGAGTCCCATCTGGGGTCAGGCTCCTCTGAGCTGCTCTCTTGTAGGGACAGCGCTATGCACCTCTCTCTGCTTCTTCGCTGCTCGCTGAGCCATGTCAGAACCAGGCTTTATGTCTGCCCTGCTCTCTCACTACAGGCACCCCAGGATATGGCATGGCCCAGGGTTCTGCTGCCCCTGGACCCTTCTTGCTCTACTTTAGCAGGACCATGCTTTGGTCATAGCTGCAGGCTGCCTTCCCCCATGCCAGTTTCATGGGTGTTTCCCGGTCTAATGGGTGTTTTCTTTACTTGTGAACATTGTGAACTTTCATGTGACTTGGAAGTCACAGACCTTGTTGGCACAACATGGAGCTCCATGGGTTACTCGGCCCTGACAGCAGAGAGGCCATCTAGCCCTCATATACCTCTCTTTCCATGGGCAGAGAGGAAAGTCGAAGGCCAGATTGTCATTCAGGGTCTGGTATATGTTGAGCAGCAAAGTTGGGGCTGGGCTTAATTCTCTTTATGCCTTCCATACCTGGACTCCCCATTGATTCACGGTCATTCTGTTGAGGAGAGATTCGGGACCCAGAGAATAGGTAAGAGTTTTAGACTTTTCAGAGTGCTAAGGGGACTTCTCTCTCTCTCTGTCTCTCCCTCTCTCTATGTGTCTCTCTCTTTCTCTCTCTCTTCCTCCCTCCCTCCCTCCCTCCTTCCCTCTCACCCTCCTTTCATACATGTACATGTGTGTAAAGGTGCTTGTGTACATTTGTGAGCTTGCACATAGAGGACAGAGATCAACCTTGGGTGTCATTTCTCAGGTGCCATCTGCCATCTTTCTTTGAGACAGAGTCTCTCATTGGTCCGAGACTGGCCAAAGAGCCTCGGAAACTAACTGCCAGTCTCCATCTCCTCAGTACTACTTGGTATCATGCCTGGCATATATATATATATATATATATATATGGGTTCTAGGAAACAAACTTGGGTCCTTGTGCTTTTATTCCAAATATTTTACTGACTGAGCCATCACCGGGTCCCTCTGAGCCCTTGTAACAAGAACTCTGTTCCCAGAATCTTATCATTGGTCTCAATCATCTTGAGCTTCTGATGGCCACACTGCCTCCAGAATCTGGAATTACTTGACACTTTTCTTTGGTAGACTAATGGTGGAGGCTCTTCTTCTTCATCTTCATGCCTCTGAGCTCTGCACATCCCCCTAGCTAGAGTCTCATTTCCTGAATGCAAATCCTTGGACTAAAGAAACAGGGCCGCATTTCTTGATTGTTTACATGAGCTGTTCACAGAGTGAATTATTCAGCCCTGTTTGTTTACTCTCACTGGAAACTGAATATTTGGTGTTGTTCTCCTGACCACTGAAGTCTGCACCAAGGCTGTGTTCAATAAACATTATCAATAATCAGAGGGAAGGCAGTTGTATTTTTGCCACACACTCCTAGAGGTGTAGGCCAAGGGCATGTGTTTAGAGGCCTCAGATAACAAGTATAAATCGTGCCTCTGTTACTTGACTGTCTTACCTGTTTGGCGGTTTTATCTTTACCAACTGCCAAATAACAGGCATGTATCATTTTAATTGAACCTTAAGCCTGACACTTTTATTGAAAATAATGGATTTCCAGTTATTTTTCATAGATAAAGACTCCGCGAAACCAGGCCTTTCATACTAAAGCTTCTCTGGAGCAAGCATGACCTTGCTTCCTTGCCTCAAGGAAAAAAACAAACTACACTTGAGACTGGACAAAAAAGTGATCAAAATAACCCTCCGAAGACCTGTAATAAGATGATTTAAGGAGCAAACCAAACTGAATTGTGCACATATGTGTGATGACCCTGTGCCTAAGGCCTGTGACACTGAGTTCTGGGCTTGCCTTATGGCGATGACACCATCTATAGGCCCTATCAGCCAATCTTTCATGTCTGTATGTTTTCCTGTATGATCTTCCTGCCTCAGCTGCCCAAGCAGCAGGTATTGCTGGTGCACTGAACTGTGAGGCTTTATCCTTCATGTTGTTTTGTTATTTTAGAGGATAAAGTCCATGCTCAAAATCTATACTTTTAAATAGCGAAATGTCAGATATTCTGTGGTGAGGTGACACCTGTCACCTCAGAGCATGCCATGAAAAACCCAACCTGTTTCCAGCAGACTGACTGCTTTCTCTGGCTGTCAGAACAGATGCTATCCAGATCCCAAAAGACTCATATTTGTACTGTTTATCAAGAATATGGACTCTGGGGCTGGAAATGTCGCTTTTTTTATACAATACTTGCATAGCGTTTACAAAGCCCTGGGTTCAGATATTAATGCTGAATAAAGACAGGCATGGTGGCAATGTTCCTGTGATTCCGGTACTGGGGAAATGGAGGCAGGAGGGTAGGAGGTTCAATGTCATCATCTTCAGCTACGTGACAAGTTCTTAGCCAGCCATAGCTTTGTGAAACCTTGCTTTTTGTTTTGTTTTGTCCTTGTCTGTTAAAGAATGTGAACTGTGGCCACCTTGGTTTATTCTGTGATGGTTCAACAGAATTCCTGGGAACAGGAGATTTTTGAAGGAGAAAATGTATTTCTACTCTTTCTAGAAGTGGTGACAACCAAAGTTGAGAGCCTTCATCTTGTGGTGTCTGCCCTTGGTTGAAAGGCAGAAGAGTATCTCTACATCAGGACTTTCATAAGATAAACAGTCCTCTCCTATAATAATGGTATTTATCCTTTCATACGGGGCTTACCTCCTCACATGACGTCATGGGGGGCAGGTCTCTAACACTTGACTTCTGGGGAATACAGTCAACTCATACCTCAGCACACAAGTCTGTGGCTCTTCAAACAGTAAATACAGATGCAGCTTAGAGCTGACTGCTGTAGTCATTATGGAATTTGAGCAGCTGATGCATAGAAATTATACCATTTTCCCACCATGATTTCTTGTTATAGGGGTAGGTTGGTTAGTAGTAATTTATACTTTTGCCCAAGACTTGTGAATAATTAGATACTGTGAGGAAAATAAGGAGGTGAATCTCGTAATATCCAGGGAGTGTATTCCAAGAAGACAGATTTCGTTAACAAAGCACACTTGGGTGTATCCGGCTTCCTATTAGCAAGAAGTTCATAATATCCTGGGATAGGAGCCCTAGCATTTACTCTTTTGGGTCAATCCCATTTTGCTTGGTACCTGGACTCCTTGGGTAGTTGTTGGTGTCTGTACATAGACATATAACTCTGAAAGAAAATTTGTCTACACCTCCAGGCAATGTTGAGAATCACAAGTAAATAGTTCAATACTGGGCACAGTGGCACACACCCATAATCCCTGCCCTTAGGAGTCAGAGGCAGGAGGATTGATTGTTTAATGTTCAGGGGCAGTCTGGTCTCCATAGTGAATTCCAGGCTAGCCAGAGCTACATAGCAAGACTCTGTGTTAACAAAAGCAGCAATAGCAATATCAAAGAGTAAATGCTTGCTTAGGGTTAAGGGCAACAAAAGAAAACAGAAAAATCAGTCATTATTAGAATGAGGATAGAAGCCAGTTTCAAGTGCTTTTGATATATCCCAATGTTAGGTATATCCTAATTTACATAGGACATTCTTTTTGCTGATTGTCCTGACTGGAAGTTTGGCAGCGATTCTCTCTAGTCTCAGCAGAGTCCTTTGGGGGGACATGCAGTCATATGGCCAACCATTGTGTTCATGAAGAGTTAGTAACTTGGTAGAAATGGAAAATGTGATAAAAATCCTCTATACCATGGTGATTTGGAATATGTTCTGATTTCTCTGTATTGGTTATGTTTTGAGGAGTGATGTTGACTTCAAAACAGTTGATAAAATAGCAAAGCATTTCTTTCTGAAATGGAACTGGGATCCAGAACTCAGAAAATCCATTGTCTGTTTCAACACCCACCCCTTCCTCTGCTATGACCTTAGTTCTTCACTGTCCCCATTTGTGCTGGCTGCGGCATGGTTTGGCTGGCCTGGGGAAAACTGTTCTAAGCTTGCTGATAATTTGCTGAAGGAATCTCATTAGCCCCAGCTGTTGCATCTGTTTTGCCGTAAGTGAGAATTGGAATTCCTAAGAGCCATTCCTGGCACATTAGTGCTCTGAAGGGAGGAAGTGGCTAGGGCTGACTTCCTGGGATCCCCCGGCGGAGGCAGCCTTTGCCACATCAGTGGACAATGACTACAGAAGAGGGAAGATGGTCTGCGCAGCTCCGTGTTCCTTCAGGTGTATCAGTGGTCATCCCTGAAGAGTGGTGTGTGGGAGCAGACAGTGCTTTGGTGGTGTGACTTACTAGGAAATGACCCATTATAGGAGGAGATGGGAGAGAACAAGTGGCGAGACTGTAAGCCAGCAGAAAAGGAAGCTTGGTGGGAGATGATGTCTTCCTTAAAGGACAGGAAACCTCAACAATATGGCCATATTTAGACCTAAAGGAGGCCTAAGCAGTGACAGTATCAACTGACACGCTAATGAGGATGGAGAAATCTCACAAGGCCCATCCCTAGATGAAACAGCACAGGAAATTAATGCATACTGAGCAATGAAGAGTCACTCTTCCCTAGGGTTGAACCCCCCAAACTGCTTACTCAAAACCAAGTACTCACTCAGTCCGTGTGTGTGTGTGTGTGTGTGTATGTACACACATGTGCATGCCATAATTTAAAACATAAAATGAGAATCAAAAGGCCTGTGAGGTCCCCTGTTGTCACACAGTGGCAATCTGCAGTAGGAGATGTGAACTCTCCTGGGGACCAGGGGCCTAGGAGGGGTTCCTGCCCAGTGAATGGGACACCCACCACCACTTTGTTTGGGGAAAAATGGAAGCAATTGCTTCGGTGAGGATGTGGGTCTGAGAATCCTCTCTGCTCAGCAAGGTGTGAAATAGCAGGGGAAGCCCTGGGAATCCTGTTGATTTTGGATCAGTATCAAGGAAGCATGAAATAGTAAAGCAGGAAGGAGGCTCGGCATACCCTGAAATGAGGAAAAGCAAGGTACACAGAAGTGAGGGGTTTGCCTAGCTCCTGTCCTGGAGAGCAGGAGAGATCTTGGGGTCACAGTTCTATCATATTGTAACCCTTGTCCTTCCAGGATATTGTGTGTGACCTTGGAAAAATCAACCCTCTTTTTGGATTTTGTCCCTTTCAGAAATGAAAGCTGTGTCTTCAAGCCTGCAGGTGGGCTGGGCAGCTCTGTGAGTCAGACCACTTTTAGCCTTCATAATACCTCATTATCTATAGGTAGCTTCTGCCCTTCCTTCTGTGAAGACCATGGGAACATCCTGGTGTCATGTTTGACATGGGTAGTATGGAACCAAGGTATCCTGGACATTCCTTTGAAGTCAGTTGCTGGTGGCCATCTCCCTGAGATACTGTGACAGTTTCTTGCATGTGTGTGTATGTATGTGTGCCTGTGTGTGTATGCATGCATGCAGATGCATGCTTGCATGCTGCCTCTGCATTATTCTCTCTTACAGGCTTCTTAGTCCACAAAATGAACATCTACTGTAGGAGGACTGGAAAGTAGGTGGAATTAGCAGGGGGAAGAACTCTTTTGAAGGTTCATCCATCTCTTGTTGCCTCATTATGGGCAGTGTGGTCTGTCAGCTCACAGAGGCTCTGAGGGGTTTTTGGGAGACCAATATAAGGCTTGTATTTTTTCTGTGCCCACCTGCTTGTGAGGTATGAAAGCAACTGAAAATCATCATGGATCTTACTGCAATTGCTGTAGAGAGTGGAGAGACAACTCTTATACCCAGAGAGTGCACAGCAAAGCAAGGATTCCCATTTGTCCATGCACTGCTGAGATTTAGACTCTTCTGTGCCCGTGAATCCTCAGCTCATACAAGAGGGTTCCACTAATCTTTGAAGGGGGGAGAACTTCACATGAAGTGGAAGAAGAGACGATAACTGTTAGACCAAGAAGATTCAGCTGTGAGAAACACTTATAGGGAAGAGTCATTGGGTTGTGGTGTGTTTAGGTTTCAGCGATCTGTGCCTGTCATCTCTCAAGGTGGAGAGGGTGTCATATGCCATATGGTCATTAGCACAGCAGGCATGTTAAATATAGCTGAGTGTGGAACTAATCGCCTACTGAAGAAGGGAACACTTTGTCAGAGCCCATGCAAATCTGCTCTGATTTACTCCACATATCCCCGCTCTGCATCTGCTCAGCAAACCTCAGGGTTTGGAAATCATGGTCTGGTATGTACGCATGTTTCCCTACACCTGATAATCGGGTGATCCTACTATGCTTTGATATTTTCAATAATGTGTGTTGTGTTAGAGTCTGTGGCCAAGGGTCGCTGAAGAAAGGCATAGGAAGCAACCAAAAGTGTGAATTCCATTGTATCTTTACCTAATATTTTCAAAGCTCCATTTGCAGCTGGAACAGCTGGAGACTGTGTAGATGCAGGTTTCTCCAGATGCTCCACTTGCTACTGTGCCCATGTGATGCCAGTGCTTCTGGACCAGGGTTAGCCTTAGGGTAGCAAAGTTTGGTGACCTTTGTATATCTGCATGTCACGCTTGTGTCCACGGTGAAGACACTGTCTGGGTGCTTTCTACATATTTATACTGAGGCTATAGGACTTACAAGGTCTGCGAGGTAAAGATATGTAGCTATTGTTTTTTGAATTCAAGTTGGACAACATGGAGTGTTTGGATCCTGGACTTTTTCTTCAGGAGGAAAAAAAGAGCCTTCCATGATCAAGTTCCATGAGTTTGTTTGCCTCCAATACATTTTGGGGGGAGTGCGTGTGGGCCTTTCCCCATCCATGCTGCCCTTCCAGCATCCTGCCCTGACGCAAGCAGTTCCATCACCAGACAGAGAAGAAATTCTTGCCTGGAAAATAAGACATGCATCTAGGTCTTGGGCACAGCAGGTCTCCTGGGGGTGACTTGGGTCCAGGGCACTCCTCCTCGCTGCTGGAGGAGGAGTGTCTGACTGGAAAGCTCCTGGTAGTGCCTTTCTTTCCAGCCCTTTCTCAGAAGGGAGCTCTGGCCTCGGAGCCCAGCCACTGCAGCTGCAGTCTCTGGTGGCTGTTTGAATAGCTCCCCTTCAGTTGTGTTTGTGTTCCTTATTTCTCCGTGGCTGTCAGGAGAGCTACTTAGTTTTATCCTCTCGGGTTTAGAGAGATTCTGAGAAATTCCACACACTTCTCGGACTTTTGTTTAATTGATTGCTATCAGAAGATGATGTTTGATTTCCAGGCTGCTATTAACGCGAAAGGAAAACTCGATCCTTTTCCATCAATTCCTTGAAAACATCCCGGTTTTATAGCCTCTGGGCTGGTGTTGCCAATACAGCCACATACTGACAGTCACTCTTCAATAATTCTGTACTGAAATCATGAACAACAAGTACTATAGATTAATGCTTCACATGGCCTTAAAGCCCAACTCCCAGGCTGGGTTTAGATGGTTTAAGGCATTGATTTCTTTCTCTGACAACTCTGAAAATACGGGGTGCTAAAAAAAAAGGCCAAGAGGTTGGTAAATCTCTGTGGCACCTTTGTTACTCGCTGTAGAAAACATTGGTGAAATGTATCATTTTTCTTTATTGTAAGACAGACTGGGGCTTTGAAGATTGTTCCGGATCACTGCAAAAACAGGAATTAGAAAGAAATCAAGCTTCGCTTAACTAAAAAATGTGGAACCAGAACCAACATCCAGTCTGACATTTGGGGATTAATTCTATATCTGACTTTATACAAATTTAATTGTGAGGTCCAGTCACTGTCATTACATTGTATTTTACACGGAGTCCCAGCAGGCTGCTGTAATCCTCACACCTGTGGACGGGGCTGGAGAAGAGGTGGAAGTTACCCTGGTTCATTTCCTTAATGTTGCCTTGTGTGGTTGGAAATTAGATTTGAGTTGATGTTTTCAAAACACATCCTCGAGTCATTTCCATAACTCAATAGTGTAATTGCAAAGCAGCAACTGTGAGAGGGGTCACCTCCGTCCTTCTGTTACAAGTCACACAGATTTAAATGGTTCTGATCACTGGCCTGTTATCACCTCATCTTCACAAAGAATCGTAGCTATGGAGAGAGGTTCTTTTGTGCTCTTTGTAGTTCGTTGTTTGTCTAAACAGAAGGGAACAGGAGAAAACCCTTGGCCGGTGTTCTCTCTTGGCTGTAGTATTCAAAGCCATGAGTTTCCCTACAGCTCCCTCTGGGATATCGCCCCTATACTATTAGACACTAACTGTCACTCTAAGAAAATGCCCCAGGGTCATCATTTATAAAGGAAGGTAGGTGATTTTGGGGTCATTGTTTGGAAGCCTCATTCTGCTTTGGGAATCTCATTATGGTAGAAATGCCAGGCAGAAGCAGGGGGCAGAGAAGGAGAGAAGGTCCTTACAATCTCCTTCAAGGGTTTTGTTCCAATGGCCTAACCCCACCTCTTTTTAAAAATATTTGTTTGTTTATTGGAAGTAGATAGGAATGCACACCTGCATAGCATAAGTGTGTAGATCAGAGGAAAATTTGCAGTTGGTCCTTTCCCTCCATCATGTGGGTGCTGGGAAGTGAACCCAGGTCCTTGGACTTGGCAACAAATGCCCTTATCCACTAAGCCATCTTACCAGACCCAAGCCCCACCTTTTAAAGGTGCCGCCCCCTCATGTTAGTGCCATAGGCTAGGGGCAAAGCCTTCAACTCATGGTCTTGTGAGGAGCAAACCATCATCCATACCATACTTTCTAAGATGGGAAATCTGTGAGGGATGGGGGAAGTGCGATGCCAAGGGGGAGATGAGAGCTGACATTGATGTACATAGCAGTACACAGTAGCAACAGCAGTCCCTACTCCTAAGCACCTCGATGGCCAACTTCAGTGTTTGAAAATCTCCAAGGTCCCCCCCCCACCTCTTGCATGGACTTCAATTTCAGGAGCCCTTTGGGCTACATTCGGGCTCAATGATTTGGTAGAAGACATCATAGGAAAGCTTGGGAGATTCCTGGGCCACTGCTCAGCTTCCCATACCCATTGGAATTGTAGACAGCACTGACTCTTCCAAGGACATCAAGAGACTCAGGAACCCACCCCATCTTGGAGGGTCTGGCGTTTTCACCGAGATGACATTGTGCCCTACCCTCAGCTGTGGTCTCAGCCTCCAGATTTCTAACTTAGCACCTGACCCGGAGACACAGCTGAGTGCATTGTTGGCATCTTCTATGTGCTCAGGCCCAGTCCTGGATCTCAGATGTTCTCATCAGTCAGGATACCCTTCGAGACCACCTCCTAGGAATGGGAACCAAGGTCAGGAATTCTCCTTGGTTGAGTGCACATAATAACTGGGGTGGAATCCACTTGTGGTAGGTGGAGTAGTCACCGGTGGTAAGTTAGAGAAAGAAGACATGACAGGGCTTAGATGCCATTCAGTGAACCTGCTTCTCCGCTGTGGAGAAAACAGGGCTCTCCCCAGGCTGAGTGGATATGAGCACTTAGCGCCAGTGGCTTTGAGGCAGATCTGAATAGGAAATGGAGCAAAAGCTATGAAGATCACTCACCAGTAATATGAAGGACTGTGGAAACAAGTCTTTGTGTGACTCCAAGGGCTGTGTTATTACACAGCAGCAAAGGAGACGCTGATCTGAAAGCCACAGAAGTGTTGGTCCATCATGTTTGGCCTTTGGTAACCACTGTTCTTTTGACCCTCACGTTTACACTCAGCTTCATTCCAGACTGTTTATAGGCTAGAAGTCATTCATTCACTAATTTTGTTGAAGCCCAGAGTAACATATGCTAGTGGGAAGTCTTCCTGGGTCTTTGTCACCATATACCCTTCTGGAATCTCCCCAGAATGCTGTAGGTGGGAGGCCAAGGAAGAATTGAGTGAGCCAGAGCCAGAGGCCGAACCAGGAAACATGCAGAGAGATTCCCAGGAGAGGTGATCAGAGTGTCCAAATGAAATGCCAGGGGACAGGCTGATAGCTCTTCTTCCACTGGTATCTTCAAGATAAACCTCTTGCATTAGCATGCCCTGCCTCTACTTCTAGGCAACCAGCGAGGGGACAGAAAGCCAGCTCCTGGTGTAGGAAGTGGAGCTTGGTGACGTGGAGCTTTTGACCAGAGTGGGCCTCAGAGCAGAGGAGTCTGACAAACTGTGACCAGCACATCTTCTAGAATGCCAGGAGGAAGGAGGATCTCTCTTCCCACACATACTGGGCCAGGTGGTAAACTGTAACTTCATTGGAAGCCTTAACTGGGAAGGTGGCCTCAAATGATGGGTAGGTAACTAAACTGACAAAGACCAGTGGGCATGTAGAGATAAGTCTGAGGAGATAAATTGTCTTCTGGGTCTTTGTCTCCGGGTGACAATGAGAGTACATTGATTTTTGTTCCTTTATGGTTTTCATTTTTGGCCCCCAGTATGTCTCAGCATTTTGAGGTGTGATGATGGAGCAACAAAGTGTCTGTCCGAGTTTCCTTTCTGTTACAGTGACAAAACAAAACAAACAAAAGAACTGACAAAAAGCAACTTAGGGAGGAAAGGTTGTATTTGGCTCACAAGCCCAGTTATTGTCTTTCCCTTCAGGAGGACTTAGAGCATCACACCCAGAGCCAAGAGCAGAGAGGATAAACTGTGACCCCTGAGCCCTGCTGCTTGCTTGCTCAGCACTCAACTAGCAGGTGACTGTCTAGTTCTAAACCTGGGGTGGAACATCTGCAGATGGTTTCTGATCAGTTACAGACACTCATTTTGCTATACACCGTTTGCCAGGGAACACTCTTCACTATAGTGCTGCCACCAGACAACGGGCGACCAGTCCCAACTCAGTGAAAACTCAAAGCTATGGAAACTAGACAAGGGACAAAGGTGGCATTAGATGCTGCTACAGTCTTCCTTCTGGACCTAGTGACCTTTGGAACAGGTCCTTGCTGTGTTATAGAACCTCTCTCAAACAAGAGCACTTACCTGCTGACACTTCGGGAGAGAGCTGTTCCGTGTTATTTCTAAGCTCCCTTGAAGACCTCATTTTGAAATGGGTCTAAGATGGTTTGACTTGCAGGTTGAGCTTCTAATCCACAGACGTAGAACAGTCACCTCCCAGTATTCTTCAGAATGCAGGGCAGCAAGACACGTAGGAAATTATGATGATTGTGGGTATCCCTCCTCCCCCCAGGCACTGCATGTGAGCTCTGCATCTTTACCAGGCTGGTACCATGTGTCCTGTCACATGTATCTTTCTGCTGCTGCTGCTTGTTCCATGGTTTCTATTCCATGTTTTATAGTGTAATATTAAGGCAGGTGAGAACAGGGAATAACTTAGTAAGCTGGGGCTCTCCTTGGCTTGGGCCACATATCTCTTCTAATAATGCACTTGAAACCTAGGGCCTCACATGCCCTCAGAATGTACACACCCCCTCCTTCAACAATGCACATAACAACTGTTAGTGTGTGTGTGTGTGTGTGTACACTTTAAACAACATAAATAGATTACCCCCTTAGCAATCCCTTGATAATGTCATATTCAGTGCATCCCAGAGCATGTTCTGAAACCAAGAGAGGTGGGCTGATCTGGCCTGAATTGTTTTTAGGAGCAAGAACAATAAGGCAAACTGTGTCTTCAAAGTGAACTTTTAGAAGCAATCCCTATCTGCCATCTTATGCCTCTGCATGATTTGGTGTGTATGTTTAAATCAGATGCATTATGAGAAGATGCATGGCTCACTGAGGGATACAAGCCCATAAATGTTGTAATAGGGACTCCAGAAGGATATAATATTACCTAAGTAAACAAAAAGTAAGCAACTTCCAAAACTCTAAAAATGACAGAGACATCTTGCTGTCTGGACAGTTACCCAAAGTTTTTTGTACCGTTGGAACATCCATCTTTAGCCTACAGGCCCATATCCAACAGACATTTCCATAAAACAAAAAAATTAAAGACACTTTAGTCACTTTTTTCTGTGTCCTACAGAATGTCTCACAGACTCTTTCATAAATCAGAAACCCCAAAAGACCATCTCACCTTTAGGCAAGTTCAGCAG